>JAJNMX010000013.1:600000-898801 GCA_022577645.1 Clavispora santaluciae
CGGCCTCCTTGTAAAGCGATCAAATGAGTGTCACAGAAGATAAGCAGAAGAAGGTCGATGACGTGTTATCTCTCAAGGAAGACATATCCAAGCTCATCCTGAACATCCGGAAACAAGCCATGGTGTGCCAGAAGTATTCTGACGAGAACCAATATTTACAAGATTATATCGGCACCGTCATGAGAAGCGGTGATTTGAAGTGAGGAAGATTAGCATGAGGATCAGCAGATATCGATGGCTTTTGAAATGAGCTAATCGCTGGAATATCCCACCGGTGCCGTACGGAAGGCTGGGACTCAGAAACCTGTGGCTTAGTTGGGACGGCGAGGCCATGAGTTTCTCCGCGTGAATCCCTCCGCGTGAATCCCTCCGCGTGAATCCCTCCACGTGAACCTTTGTGACGTCAAGCCACGGCATACTCGAGTAGTAATGTGGTGGCAGACACCAATTTATCAGTTTCGCAATACATGCCACATGGCTCGGGCGGTTGTAGAAAATGTAATTTTACACAGAAGTTGTGTACTTAATTGGATCATGTATGACACTCTTGCCTCATACTTGCTGTGCAATGTGTGGTTCCCCGCCGTGCCGATGGCCCTTATTTGTGGCTCAATTAGGCAACACCTCACTGGAGCCCTTCGGTTACCTACATCCCCAACAATGGCAAGAAACTTCCTTTATTTCTCTGTTTGAAAAAGGATGGAGCTAGTGGGTGCCGAGCAAAGGGGCTCCAGGGTCTTCCATAAGCGAGAGCGTTCTTATCAGCCTTATCAGGCTCGGGTTGAGCTTCCCTGTCGTGTGCATATATCGGGGAAATGGAGCCTACGTCCGCGGCATGCTAATGCTGCAGCCACACTTAATATGTGGCGTGCGAAGCACGACGGGCACGGCTCCATGCAAGGTGGCTTGATTATGCACGCCAGTGATTTACCTCAACAAGAGATAGACAGAAATTAATTTATTGTAAGCATTATGTAATGAAATGGGTGGGTTCCTTGCCCACGGTACCATCAGTAGAAATGCGTAGTAGCGGATCAACACTAGAAGAATTGAAAGAGGAGGCCTTGTTCACGACCTCATGACCTGAAGCGACAAGGATTAGCAGTGGCTTGGCTCCCGCTCTATCTCTTCTTGTTTAACCTCATCCTCCTTCGCTTCTTCTTGCTTGATGTCTACCGCATCATCGCTGCCGATAACTACCGCGTCGTTCTTACCGACAATACCCTTGCATTGGTTTCCCTCAATGTGGGATTTTAACCACTCAACATTGCTTTCAAAGAAGTTGAAACAACCGGCACATCTTCCTCCAATAGAGTTGCGGTCTGATGACCTCGTTCCTGGAGGATAGATGAAGTGCAATGCCTTCAAGTGCGTCTTGTAAGTGTCTCTGCGAGAGAATCCACCAGTGTGGTGGCATCTGGTGCCATTCTTCGCTTCTTGTGGTGCGTCGTCTGCTTCAAAGAAGGGACAGACAAATGCGTTGGCATTGTTGTGTTTCCGTCTATGTCTGGTTAAGTATGACTTGACCTTAAACTTGGAGTCACACTGGTCGCATTTGTACTTGAGCTCTTCGTCTCCAGATAACTGGCTATCGGTCTCGGTTGCCTGACCAATGTCGAGGTTGAATGTCTCGACCTTGACTTTCTTTGCCATGGCGTAGCTCGAGGTGTGATCGTGTGAGATGTTATCTAAAGAGATAACTCCACTCGAGTGGGTCTCGGAGGGGGTGCTCGATGGAGAAAAGTCTGTAAACTTACGCTTCAAGTTCTTCTGAGGCACGAATGGAATGTTCTTGTTCGTCTTCAAGTCATCGGCTCCCTTCAAGAACATCTCATCTAAGGGCGAGGCACTCGACTCGGAAGAAGAAGTATAGAGGGGCAGGCTGTCGACGTTGGAGCCGGAAAAGCCAAAATCGTTGAACCCAAAATGATTGTTGAGGCCGATCATGTTCAAAGCAAAATGGGACTGGTTGGCCAATTCCTCCTGCTCAAAGTAAGATTGGGGAAGGGGCTGAGACTGAATTTGCACCAAAGGAGCCTGTGTCTTCGACATGGAATTGTAGATCAAGGAGCTGGCACTCTCAAACGGAACAGACGACAGGAACGACAGGGGCTGGCTCGAGATGACACTAGGTGGGCCGATGTGGGAGTGGCCCGAACGGTCGAGCTTGCTTTGCTCGTCCCATTGCGTGGTGGGTAAAGCGCCATTGTATCCGTGAGGGTTAAAGTGCACGTGTCCGTCGAACTGATCAAGCCGGGGGTTGAGGGGATAGGCGGTATCGAGGAAATCAATATCGTCGTATCCGCCGTTGAAGGAGAGCTCGAGGTCATCCGCGGCGCAGACTCGTGCGGTCCCACGAATGGTGTTGTTCAAGTTGATGATCTCGGCATCCTCCAACTTTGGGAAAAGCGGACGAGCTGGGGCCTGGCGGGTGTTTTGTTTAGCGGCAGGGAGGCGTCTGAAAACAAATCTTGCAACAAAGTCAGCAAAGGAGAATTTAGAGCGGAGGAGATTCTTGTCAAACAAGTGGTCGCGAGTGGCCTGGCAGTCCAAGACAGTCAAGTTAAACGCAAGCATCTGACACGAATAAAATTTTTGTCCTAGAGGAGGCGGATCGGGAAATATAGTAAGAATGTGCTCTTAGTATCCCATGTATAATGAGGAGGCGTGGAGAAAAGCCAACAAGACTGAAGGAGAATGGTAGGGGTTGAGGGAAAAAAAAAAAAATAATAATGCGATAGCACCGGTGAGCGACTGTGGGTGGAGAAATATGACATTCGGTATTTTCAGATATCAGGTTATGAGCATTTAAGCTATTCGGCATCTCGTGTCAAAAGAAAAAGATTGCATGCAAAGGCCCGGGAGTCATTTCCGCTTGGAGACGTCATCGTTTTTCCGGCAATCCCCGCTTTTCCGTACATTCTCTATGGACTGGTACTTTGTTCTATCTACTTGAAAGCTACCTTCGAGTCGACTTTCTTCCCATCACGCGGGATTCTCCTGCCTGTTGCGCGAGGGATGGAGTCTTACCGAGGGTATTAGTCCTGCACCTCAAACTGTGAATGGTGCCGTACGAGATAGCCTGTATATACCCATGAGCAAAAGTGCCGTGTCCCTTCTGCAACAAGACATTTCGCTGGGGAACCTCACCTGTGTATCACTTTTGCGTTATCAAGGAAATGCACGGTGCTAAGAGCCCGCATCCATTTATAATTCAAATCTTAAGTCCGTGCCCCGGGTGCCTTCGGTGAACCTTTATCTTTAGGGGACTTTCCCAGTCAGGCATGTTGCAGCGACACTTTTTTTCCCCGATGCACGAGATTACCGTCTGTAGTAGCAATATGTGGAAGAATCCCATCTCCATAGTATGGCGCTTAGTGCACTATGCGCTTCTTGGTTTGTACCCGTGTTCGAATTTCGGACTCCTCTTAGTAGGAATAATGCAAGTACAATGCATTAACGCCTTGGGGTCCGCCACAGTCTTAACTAGGGAGCCACGACAGTACGGCACAAGTAAATTATCCCAAACGGCCGCCGGTGAGGCTCTTGGAGGAGCTCTAACATGCCTTCCCCTAAGGATTGGACTTCCTTGAAAACCACAGTCACTCATTCTATTGTCTCAATCATGATTGTTTGTTTGGGGAACTATGCGTCTGCATATGGACTCTTCCAATGGTGTCGTCTAGCCTGAGCCCAAGAAACCAGGGGTATGGATATATCCATATATATGTGTTTACAGTTTTCTATTGGCGCTGGAGGCTGTATGTGTGCTTTGGCGTGTTTGAATATTGTACAATTTTCTCAACGCCATAGTCCCTTCTTTTTTGAATGGTGCCGCAGTTATACCCGTTAGTAGTTTGCAGGATGTAGCATTTAAAAATAAACAATCCATTTTCGCACTTAATGGCCAAGTGCAGAGAAATTTGTGAACATGGGGTAACGTCTATCCACCAGATACATTATCTTCACCAATATTGAAATGGAAAAAATCTCCAACGTAAGTCATCACCCATAATCTATTGGAAATCACCCAGACTACTGTCAATCAAGCACTGTGACTGCTGCTCGGCCTAATGCGGTAGATGCATTTGACTACTAGCTGTTGAAAACAGCGGCTCCACCGGGCACCGCAAGCACCACCCTATTCTCGCGTTAGATAATTGGCCGCCAATGCTGTCACGATGGAGAAAGAAGATGACAATCCAGACCCGTAGCGTGCGTTTCTAGACCAAATGTAAAAACTCTCACGTGACATAAACACCCACAAAAAACACCAGCCAGTCTATTCCAGATTCGTTGTCCTGATCTAAGCTTGCCCACACAAACTCTTCCAAATAATGACGGAGAAGTACCAGCTGGAAAACCCAAATGCGCATTATCTAGCGAACCTTAGCAACTTAAATTTGACCAATAACCAAACCCAGCTTGGTCGGTTACCCACGCTCGGAGAGATCCTCTCCAACAAAACCAAATCACCGATTAACTTGCACACCTTTTACTTGTATATGAAACATGTTGAAGGCGACGAAGACTATTTAGATTTTTGGTTCGACCTCATAAACCATCTCAATTTGTGCAAGCACTATGTTCGAGGACTTCGTGACTCCATTATTCGTCATTCGGGAAATCAAAACATAAACGGGAACCAAAGATCATCATTTGCAAGCAACAATCCCTTCAACGGCTCTCCATCACTAGATGCTTACCGAGACTCTGTTGCCATTTCGGACAAGAGCAAGCATAAATCACTCTCTCTGTCTATGCTTTTAGACATGATCATCAATGACCAAATCTTGGAAGACAACGATGCTAACCGTTTGTCGGAATTCTTAAGAGGTGACATAAACTTGAATGTTGTTGACCCGAAATTAAAGGAGTTGATAGACACATATAACGCCGATGAGCCTGTTACACAGCCGTCACCCATCATTGACAATTCTTTTTCCGGCTACGGTGAAAAGAGAATTTCTTCCAACTCAAAGCTCTTGGAGGATTCCCCTGACTCAACAAATCGAATTAGCGATCCCAGATCAAATAAGCGTCGCTCTTCACTCAACCCATCATTTGTGGAGAAACTTTTGCATAACACCACAGCTGGTTCAATGAACCTGTTCATTTCTCGGCAGAATCTTCGAGACTCTTCTCACAACTTGTTGTTGAAATACTTTGTAGACGATTCAGAGAAACATCTAGATCTTCCTGAAAGGCTCAATAAGTTCATCATCAATGCTATCGAGGTTGATGGTAGAGATGACCCCGATGTGTTCAATGGCGTCAAGAAGTACATCTTCAATCGTCTTGAAAATGAGCACATGCCCAATTTTTTGAATTTCGTGGCTATCAAAAATGTGAATCACACAATTAACTCGAGAATGATCGTTGGTTTCTTTTTCGCTTTCATATCATTTTGGATTGCCTTCAGCTTGATATTCTTGGACGAGCACAAACGGTACAGGCTAGTAATCATCGTGTCCTTCTTCGCTGCATTCTACAGTTTGATTTCGGCCGCATACAGAATTGATCCATTCTTGGCTCTTTGCCACCGGAGTGAATCGTTTATCCCCGGTAAGGTTTTCATCAAACTTGATGACTCCTTCATCTACAGGTTGTTGTTGAAGCGGTCCGCTTGGGTTATGGTACTCATAATCCTTGCAACAGCCATATTCAGCATAATATTCTGTCTTGTTCCGGGGCACAGGCTCTAAGTATATAATCCTCAACTGAATAATTGAATAAAATATGGCATGGTTACATTGACTGGTTGTATTCGATTAAAATTGTTCGCTGCGCCGGTGTACTCCGCGGCCTAAAAATTACTCCGCTTTAATTTGCCACTACATAAATTAGCTCCCTCTTTGCAAGTTACAAGTCTACAGTCATATGCGTGAAACGATATTTGGATTAATGGTGCCACCACATTGTAAAGTACAAAGTAAGCTATGTATGTGAAAGATATACTTAAGCGTCGTTCAAGAAAGCTTGTCTCTTTTCTTCGACTCTTTGTTGTCTTCTCTCTCTAGCAGCTCTGTTTCTCAATCTTCTAGCTTCGGCCTCCTCCTTCAAAGACTTCTCACGAGCAGCCTCAGCCTTAGCTTGGATGATGTGCTCAACCAAAGCTCTCTTGTGCTTGAAGGTGTTACCCTTAGCAGACAAGTACAAGCTGTGGTACAAGTGCTTGTCAATCTTGCCAGCGTTTCTGTACTTAGCCAACAATCTTCTCAAGACTCTCAATCTTCTCATCCAGACAACTTGAGATGGCATACGGGCGTTAGCAGTACCCTTTCTCTTACCGTAACCCATGTGTCTACCGTTTCTCTTGGACTCAGCGTGAGCTCTAGCTCTGGATCTGGAGTGGGAGGTGACAGGCTTCTTGACAATGGTACCGTTACGGTACAACTTTCTGATGGCCTGACGGGAGTTAGCAGAAGCCAACTCGGTGGTCTCGTTAGGGTCCAACCAGACCTTTCTCTTACCAACACCGATAACACTGGCAGCGAGTCTCTTTTGAGTTCTGAGGTTAGCCCTGGAAAAGTTAGTAACATGTCTGGTAATGAAAGTGAAAAGCAAGCATCAACTAGTGCGCTCCGTTTAATGGAATTTATGGATATGATGGCATTTGGTTCGAAGGCAGTTGAAGAAAATTTTTTTCCTAATTGCCGTCCAAAATCAACCCTCCCTGAATAAGTTGGAAAACGAAATTGATTCAAATGGAAAGGGAATAAGCATATGGTAAAGAGCCGGGTTCTTTAATAGACATCTTTAAAGATTTATCACATCAATGACTGTGTTGATAGAGCTTGAACAATTTGTACATACATTTTGCTTTGCTGTCTGTAGAATAAAAAAGCAGAGCAAGAAAATTTTCATTTTTTGAGGAGGTTAGTGCGAGAGCTGGATATGGATATGTGCAGGAAGAATGTCGCGATTATAGCGACACTCACACTGTGCGGGTTAATGTCGCTGCATGTTCGCACTCTAGGGGTATAATTTTTCCAGGGTATGTGCCCTATATTCTAGCACGTGACTACTTGTACCTGGTGTGCCTGTATGACCCCAAAGAATATCGGTGCCAATGCCACCAGCGAAACGTAGCGTGACAGAAGAATTATGATTGGGATATTAGTAAGGAAATTACAATATGTAAAGAATTCAAGCGAGGTGTGGTTTTGCAAATTGCTACAGGAGCGTATTCAATCCTCCAACGCTTTTTGAGATCTACGTCAGAACATTCAGATATGTCCAGACCATTGAAGGTATTCCTCTGATAGATAATTCGATAAATTATCAAGAATGTAGCGTAACCCTCTGATTATAAGCACTTTGAAAGTCAGCTTGCAAACGGCTTCGGAATCGGGGCTTTGGGTGTACCGTAGGAACACTGAAATTCATACAGGAGCCATCGGATGAGATGAGAAAAATTACCTAGACCACACACAAATAAAGAAATAATGGGAAAATCATTGAGATCGAAGCCAAAGTTGAGAGCTAAATCTGTCAAGAGAGCTGGCGAATTCACCAAGTATGTCGACTCCAGAAATGACAGAATTGCACAAAGAATGAAGGCCAACTTGGAAAAGCAAAAGGCAGAGGTCATGGAGGAGGACATTGCTGAGGCAGACAAAACCGAAGAGCCAAAAAAGATCAGCACTTCTGGATGGAGAAATACCAGCAGACAAAGATCCAAGCAAAAGAAGAGTAAAAAGAAGAAGGATGTCACCAAGTTTTAGGTTTTGTCGAATATAGCTGGTGAGGTTTTGACACAGGTTGTACACTAATGAGGGACATTTTACTTTCACAAACATTCAAATTGGCATTAACTTGGGGAATTAAACGAGTGATTTTATGACGAGATTAACTACTTTAATAAAACCACCTTTCAAGTACACCGGGCCTTGTAGTTTGCATCTGTCCTTTATCGCAGGCGTCCCTGCATTATATTGCGGTATTCAGTAGTTGACTCGGATCGCGATATATAATACCGCGAGATGCGCACCGATAGCAATTTAATCCCACTTCTAAACACTCGTATCTAATAATGGACGGAAAAACAATTGGAATTCTTGGTGGTGGTCAGTTGGGCCGTATGCTTGTTGAAGCTGCACACAGACTTAATGTGAAGACCATCATTTTGGACCAGCCAAACTCGCCAGCAAAGCAGATTAATGCATTGGATGAGCATGTGGATGGTTCTTTTACCGACTTGGATTCAATCACTAAACTTGCCAAGAAGTGCGATGTCTTGACTGTGGAAATCGAGCACGTGGACGTTGAAGCATTGAAGATAGTATCTAAGAGTTTGAACATCCCCATCTTCCCTCTCCCTGAAACCATTCGCTTGATTCAAGACAAATACTCGCAAAAGCTTCATTTACAAGACCACGGAGTCCCTGTCGTCGAATCTATTGACGTTTCAGAAAACACTGTGGAATGCTTGGAGAAGATTGGTGGTGAATATGGCTATCCTTTCATGTTGAAGTCTAGAACCTTGGCCTACGATGGTAGAGGAAACTTTGTTGTCAAGACTCCAGCTTCTATTCCGGAGGCGTTGAAATTTTTGGCCGACAGACCTTTGTATGCGGAAAAGTGGTGCCCATTCACCAAAGAATTGGCTGTCATGGTCGTCAGAAGCATTGAGGGTGAGGTGTTCAGTTACCCAACCGTTGAGACTATTCACAAGGAGAACATCTGTCACCTTGTGTATGCTCCTGCTAGAATAACCGATACTTTGCGTGAGAAGGCTTCTTTGATGGCAAAGAATGCTGTTAAGTCCTTCCCAGGATGTGGTATTTTCGGTGTGGAGATGTTTTTGTTGCCTAACCAAGAACTTTTAATTAACGAGATTGCCCCTCGTCCTCACAACTCTGGTCACTACACTATTGATGCTTGTGTCACCACCCAATTTGAGGCCCATGTCAGAGCTGTTGTTGGTTTGCCATTACCAAACAACTTCACTTCCTTCTCCACAACCAACACCAATGCCATTATGCTCAACGTGTTGGGTGATGCGGAAACGAAGGATGACGAACTAAAGATCTGTCGTCGTGCATTGGAGACTCCAAATGCTTCTGTTTACTTGTATGGTAAAGAGAGTAAGCCAAAGAGAAAGATGGGACACATCAATATCATAGGCTCGTCCATGGAAGATGCACAAGCAAAGCTTGAATATATCATGGGTGAAAAAGACTCCATTCCAATTCCTGCTGAAATCAAAGAGAAGCCCCTTGTTTCTATAATTATGGGATCGGACTCCGACTTGCCTGTGATGGCTGTTGGTGCTAACATTTTGAAGAAGTTTGGTGTTCCTTTCGAATTGACTATTGTTTCTGCTCACCGCACGCCTCACAGAATGTCTAAGTTTGCCATTGAAGCTGCTTCTAGGGGCATCAAGGCGATCATTGCTGGTGCTGGTGGTGCCGCACACTTGCCAGGTATGGTTGCTGCTATGACTCCATTGCCGGTCATTGGTGTTCCTGTCAAAGGCTCTACTCTTGATGGTGTTGACTCTTTGCACTCTATTGTTCAGATGCCAAGAGGTATTCCTGTGGCAACTGTTGCGATCAATAACAGTACCAATGCTGCATTGTTGGCCATCAGAATTTTGGGTGCTTACGACTACAAGTGGTTAGAAGAAATGTCAAAGTACATGTCTGCCATGGAAGAGGAAGTTCTTGGAAAGGCCGAAAGATTGGAATCTGTTGGCTACGAAAAATACTAGATCTTCTAGCGCTGTAAACTGGATAGCTGGATATATTGTACAAGCCTAAAAATAAAAGAGTAATACTAGTCAATCCTTTTAACAATGGAGAGCCCAGATTGAGTTTCCGTAGATAGACAGCGTGGATTAATAAAACTGTCCAGGATATGGACCATTCTCTATATGCGGATTCCTAACTGCAGTCAAGTCAACATTTGCAGATGGGTGATGCATGGGATTAGAGTACGCGGCGTAAGGAATATTGAACGGAGGCTGTCGCGTATTTCCATAAGTGGGTTCGTTAATCGCCATTTCCTGCTCGAGATTATTTGGGGCAACCGGATAGCTCGGCGCAAACTCCTGCGTTTGTGGGGGAGGATGGGCAGGATCGAACGCCTGGTAGTTTGGAGGAAAATTTCCAAAATCATTGGTAGGGAAAGCGGATGTGGGAGATCCAAAAGATGGAGGAAGATGGATTCTGGACGTCGAGGAAATTGCTTGCTTTATATCATCAACTCTTGAAAACTCCCAAAGTAGGACTGCCTTGATGTTTTGCTTAGGAATAGCAGACATCACTGTATGCGTATTGTCGTAAATCACCTGCTTCACAGTAACTCCTTTGAAGGCAGCATCCAAGGAGTTGGGCTGCTGAAGCAATTGAAGGAAAAAACATTTCCAAAACTTGAGCAAGAAGGGCTGGTTGATATTCGCTTGAAAGTCATCATCATTCACTCTTAGAACTTCATTACCGAAAGAATACACGGTTGTGAAGCTGGAAAGATTTGAGAATGGGCTCGAGACATCTAGCATATAGCTAGTCTTTAAACCACTGTCAATGGAGTACTTATTTGAAACCATGAAGGGGTTAAAAATTCTGACCATGTTATGCAAGATTGGGATAGGCAGGTTGACAAACTCTTCCAACCCAGGAAACCTATTTGTTATCGCCGCGTTCTCTTTCACTGCCAATTTCTTTATTGGTCCCTGGTCCTGAACGGAAAGGTGTGCCGGGGGTCCCCCATCCACTGTATCAAGAGAGAAGCAAATATTCCGTACTCCAATAAAAGAGTTGGATGGCTTTCTGACCCTTGTCTCAGAAGTTTCATGTGATGAAGAGTGACGGCGTATCGGACCGGAACTCTTAGAAGAGGCATAAATTGAATTCACACCCAACGACTTGTTGAGATTTATTTTGGTAAATATCTCCTCAAAGAGATGGGAATTCCGTTCAGCTTCCTCTGTGGAATTGAAAGTTGGGCCATCGCTAATAAGTTTTATAAGACCTGCTTTGACGCCCATGTTTTTGATTACTTGAATGTGGCTTGAAACTTGTTTGCGAGAGCGGAACTTTCCTGTTTTTGCAAGAATATAATCAGAAATGAGCTCGTTCCGGCCGCATGATCTTCCACCAATCTTGATCTTATTGAGTCCATTTTTTGGTACTATGGCAAGAACCTCCTCAAATGCATCTTGAACATCTTTTCCCCAAATATTATCGTCACCTGGTGGAGAGGAAGTCATTATTGGCGTTGAAGAAGCACCAATATTCTCTCGGGAATTGTCGCTGACTGAATCTGAATCACCCCCCTGGGTGGAGCTCTGATTAGACATTGAATATGGTGCATGAAAAGATTTCATTGCCTCCAGTGATGGCAGGAGGGACCCCATAGACTGGTCCCCCAAACTATTCCCTCCATGGTATAGTTCAAATCTATCCAATGATGCTTCTGAGAAGTTAGCAGATTTGGGCATTTCCCTCCGAACTAGCTTTGAAGTTTCATGAACTTGATACATTGTTTTGCCATTTGTATCGATAGCGATATCCACTATCATAGGAAGCTTCTTCATGTGGGGCATTGAGGATACTTCGCTTGACATGGTCAGATAAGCGAATGTTTAGAAGTAAAATAATTTAAAGGAATGTGAGGGCTCGGTGAGAGTCAGTGGGAAAAGAGAAGCTATTGGGTCAACGGGCAATAAGAAAACCTGATCTGAGTAATAATAAAGGAATCAAAAGCCGAACGCGTCAATTGAATTGGCGTCCAACAAAGTTCTGGATCGCTCTCTATGACAGATGATTTGAGGTCTAGGCGAGAACGAGACCTGAACAAAAGGATAAGAAAGCTAAGGAGTAAATATGCGCCGATATGGAGGGAATCCGATTGTGCTTCTTTGTTAGATGCGTGGTCACTGTGGATCAATGCTTGCTGTATGCAAATAGACCAAGAACTCGGTAAACCTATAGTGGTATTTCTGGTGTGTAATATTGATTCTTTTCTTGAAGAGATTGGAAGAAAAGAAAGCTATTAAAAGTGTTGTTTTTATCTTGCTCTGAAGCCAATCGATTAATGCACAGCATCTAGGTCCGGTTCACGCATTGACTGTTTTTTTTTTTTTTCTTTTTGCTTCAATTTTTTTATGTCGTTCCTGTTTACACGCCTAACAAATATTTTCTACCCTTACCTAATTGGGTACTTGTACCTGCGCCTTGTCACGAGATTTCAATGTACAGGAATTGAATACGCAGGTACGGTGCACCAACGTGCGTCATCAAAGCCTCAGGAAAAAAACACAAAGAAGCAACGAGAACTACGAATTTCGGCTGCCATATGTTGCCAGAAATTGGATATTGATACCACCTTCCACAATTAATCCCTACCTAAATGGTTGAAGCAAATGCAGATTGGATCATGGTGTAAAGCCTGTCAAGCGTTGAGAGGCCGTAGGGTTGGATCCAACGGGTGCGCATTCGGTTGCGTCCATATCTGTATTTTTCCTGTCACGTACAACGGGTGATATCAGTATCCCTTGGCAAAGCCTTGCTTTCCCACCAGAGGAAAACAAGGGCAAAGTGGTGTCCTCCTACAGATTCAAATTGTATTATTTTCCCGTCTATTCGTTTGTAGCTCTGGCTACATGAGTTTCCATTGAAGCTTTAAATGAGGAGAAATTATTACCTCCAGAAGGGCAAAGACAATCGTGGCCGGCTACCGTTGCCTAGCTAACCGGTCCTGGTTACGCGGCCTGCATCTGCCGGCAAGGCTCGATTCGGTTGTGCGTCACATCCCACTAGCACCACCCGGACCATGTACAGGATGGAGAGTTGAAGGGTCAGGTGTCACATGAATCTCAGCCACACTGCCTCATTGGTAGGAAGTAAAAATGGGTCGGTTTCGGATTCAGACAAGTCCTCATCCGCCAATAATTGCCGGCCCTGATTCGGTTTAAGCACGATTGTGAGCCCCTGGGCATCCACGTAGGGGATTTTAAGTCCTAGGTTTGAGATTGTTTTCTCCACCTCGCGTCGCCCGGTTCCGTTCCAGTAGTTCAACGCCCTTGACGCAATCTTCCATAACGGACTTGTATGTTTACGATCATCCATTATTGAATTGAAAAGCTGTTGCAAATTCCGGTCGAGCTCGGACATGTCCTGGTACTGAAGCAGGCGTACGCGGCGCATGATCTCTGGGAAGGGTAAAACCCCGTCTATGGGCTTGTGGTTGGCAAGGATATGGGTGGCATCGATGGCCTTCGCGATATGATCTAGAACTATGGCCGCCACCTTTAGCACTGGAAAGTAAGTGTTCTCTGCTATTTCGAAAAGCAAGGCCAGGGACTCCTTCTCCAAGCTCTGCCTTTGGCTCGTGGCTTGGGCCATTTCAATCACTTTCCGTAGATCGGTCATAAGCGAGCGGCCAAACTCGATTTTTTGCGCTAAAGCGGTGCGGGAGGCGTCGTCGAGGGGTGCCAGTGGGTTCAGGTTCGGGTCTCCGAGGTTTGGCACCACTGCAGCCGGGGTGAAGGTGGAAGGGCGGACTAACGGGGCTCCGGCCTTGGCCTCGCGCTTCAAGCACCAATAGCGGCACATTTCTTCGCTGGCGGCCTTGAGCTCGTCGTCTATCTGCAGCTTCAGCGGCGACCCCTTGTTCCCGAGGCCGCGGAGCATGGAGCGGCCCGCGGGGCCGAAAGACTTGTCCACCTTCAACTCGAGCAAGACGGAGCGGACCAAGTTGACGAACATGTGGGGGGCGATGGGGGTGCCGAGCTCGGTCTTCCACTTGAAGGTGTTGACGCGGTTTCTGCGTCTCCTTTGGGACGCAAGGCGGTCGTTCTTCTGGCTGAGGATGCGGCTGTCGCGGAAGAAGCGGCGGCACCTGTCGATGCCGGCAAGCACCAGATCGGTATCCCAGAAGGCGGGCGCGTGGCGGTCGCAGAAGGACTTCAACAGGCCCTTGGATGCGATGGCGCCCGGCACGCCCTTCTCCATGCTCATGTAGAGGCCAGCTCTTTTGGCACAGGTGACGTGGTAGGCCTGGAAGCAGGAGCGGTTGGTGCACTGGATGCACGCGCCGGTCTTTTGGCGGCAAATGTAGCAGGTGAGCTTCCAGCGGTTGCGCGGGATGGCGTCGATGCCCTCGATGGGCTCCATGTAGATGGGGTTGGCAAAGTACACCTCCGGGATCCACAAGGCGCACACCACGTGGCTCCACAAGCCATTGTCGAGCTGCTTGAACGCGCCGGACACGCTCGGGCAGAAGGCGCACTTGACGCTGCGGCCGCGGCTCACCATGCACTTGCGGCAGAACCACTGGCCCTCCGGGATGAAGGCCACGCCGTAGCACTCCTGGTGCACCGCAATGTCGCACCCGTCGCAAAAGACAATGGCATTGACATTGTCGCACTCCAGGTCGTTGCACACGGCGCACCGCTGCTCCGAGATGGAGTCCGCGCCGCCGGTGCCGTCGTCGCTGCCGTACTGGTCGTGGCTGCCGGCCAACGTCAACTCGCCGCGCGCGTCGCTGCGGCCGTCGCCCGCGGTCGCCATCTGCACCTCCAACCGCAGCCACTGCTGCTCCAACACGCTCATGACGATCTCGAACACCTCGGGCAGAATGTGTGCACGCGTGCCGGCGGCCTCGTGCCGCCACTTGAGGTACTCCGCGTCCTGCTCGTCCATGTCGTAGGTGGCGGGGTGGGCCACCGGCCGCGGGGCCTGGGCACGCACGTATGTGTGGGTGCCGCGCGGCCGCAGCAGGCGGAGGCGGAAGCCGTACTCGGCGGCCGCGCGCGACACGGGGCCGCTGGGGGCGGCGGCGGCGTGGGCGCGCGTGAACACCGCGGGTCTGGCGGAGACCGCGGGCGGGCGGGCCGCGGGCACGGCGGGCGCGGCGTCGGCGGCGCACACCGCCACGATGGGGGCGGACTCGTCGAGGTCGGGGTAGAAGTCCTTGAAGTCGCGTTCCTCGCGCGGCCGCGTGTCGTATGGGGCGGAGACCATGCGGTTGGCAGGAGGAGGTGGGGCGCGGGTGTAGGTGATGGGCGTGCGCCGCCCAGGCGGTGGTGAGATCTGGGGTTGGCGGAGGAGAGGATGAGGTCGGGCCGGTCGATGTCGGCCGGTCGATGTCGGCCGGTCGATGTCGGCCGGTCAAGGTCGGGCCAGTCGAGGGGCGCGCCAAGTGGGGCGGCCTGTCGAGGTCGGGCCAGTCGAGGGGCGCGCCAAGTGGGGCGCCCATCGGGGCATGGCGGCGCGCGGCTGCGCCGTCTGTGCCTCCGGTATACGGTGCGCATTCCCCATTGCCCCGCGCCACACGGACCCCATACTAGCACCATCTGTCTCACCCCATCCGTCCCATCCCCCTTCGTCATCCCATTCATCCATTCATTCCATTCCTCATCCCCATATTCCATCATCCCCATCATCTCATTCACCTCATTCCTCCCCATCCCTTTCCTCCCCATCCCTTTCCTCCCCATCCCTTTCCTCCCCATCCTGGCAACACCCGGCGTTATTGCGGTCCTGCACCCGCCCCGCGCTCACCCGTGCACCACTCTTTCCCTACCCCGGCGCTACCACTCTTTCCCTACCCCGGCGCTACACCCATTCTTCCCATGGGCAACAACGCGTCTTCGACCCGCAAGTCTTCCGCGGCCCTGCGCCACGCCGCAGCATACCGCAAGTCTTCCCAGTCGCAGGCGGCGTCCAACAACTTGGAGGAGGAGTTCAGCACCTTGATCTTGCACGAGGTGAAGCGGAGCCAGGGCGAGGGCACCGACGCCGCGCCGCCCGCCCGCCGCCCCGCCACAGTGCGCACGGCCAGCAGCGCACGCATAGAGGAGATGGAGGACGAGTTCAACGAGTTGGACAATGACCTCTTGGACAGCGAGGTGTACGCAGTGCAGCGCAACATCTTGCCCGAGGACGAGGACTGCTCGGAGCCGATGCAAGTGGAGCCCGCGGCGGTGGTGGCGCAGCACGAGGACCCGTCGTCCGAGCTGTTTGGCGACTTGAGCAAGGTGGACTTCACCAAGATCGCCGACTCTGCGCTCGCACGGCAGTCGCTGGCGCGGTCCGCCAGCATGCTCTCGGGCACGCCGGGCGGCAGCACCGGCGACGCCGCGTCGCCCGCGGCCGAGGAGCCGTACACGGGCTTGGTGCCGGTGGAGATCAAGTGGGTCAATCTGACGAAGCAGACCATCGGCAAGGTGGCCATCATCGGGTCCTTCTGCAACTGGCGCGACGTGATCAAGCTCAAGCGGCTGCTGGCGTTCCCGAACGAGTACTCCACCGTGGTCAAGCTCCCCCTCGGCGTGCACAAGCTCCTCTACATTGTCAACAACGAGTACCGCGTGCTGGAGCAGCTCCCGACGGCCACGGACCAAGAGGGCATATTCTTCAACTGGTTTGAGGTTTTGGACCCCCACCGCTTGTTCAACCAGCTGAAGCAGCCCCACCTCGGCGCGTCGTCCGGGTACGACGCCAACATCATCCAGATTGCTGGCGAGCACGACACGTCGTTGATCCAGAAGAAGTCCAACAGCTTCTTGTTCAAGGTCACGCGCGAAGAGAAGGAAGCGCCCCAGCACATTGAGTCCGCGTCGCACGAGGCCCTGGCCGCCAGCATCCACGACCCGCACTACGTGGAGTACAGCCACCCGTCCATGCTGTCGTTGCTGGCGCCACCGGACCCGGCCCTCGGCGCCTTCTCCTCCGATATCCCGGAGATGTTCGTCAACTACGACTACTTCAAGAACATGTCCCCCAACTACGAGCTCCCGGAGCCGCCCCAGTTGCCGGCGCATCTCAACAACGTGCTCTTGAACAAGATGTCCACCAACCAGCAGCAGAACCATGCCCAGAACATCCCCCAGGTGGGCGCAGATCTCGGCTTCAACAACAGGCCGCCGTTGCGGCGCGCCGACAGCTCCTACTATGCGTCCAACAAGCAGGCGTACCACCAGTCCATCCCCAACCATGTCATCTTGAACCACCTCATGACCACCTCCATCCGCAACGATGTGTTGACGGTGGCTTGTATCACCAGATACTCCGGCAAGTTTGTCACCCAGATCATGCATTCGCCCGCCACCATTGGCGACGCTGATGCACTGTAGACGTATATTTGCCTCTCTCGGGGCCCACGCAAATATCAATGCAGTATTCTTTTTTCCTTTCCGTGGCGGTGTAGCCCTCGTATTCGCTCCTGCTGGTGTCAGGCATGTCGCGTGTAGTGCCGAAACCCGCATGTAACCGTTTTGCGTGTAGCCGTTTGTGCTGCGGGTTATCCGGGTGCGAAATACCTGACCGCGATTACTCCCCCACCATTTACTCCGCCCCTGGTGCACAAAGCCAAAGTGCCATTGACGCAACCAGAAACCCGTCCCCTAGTGTTAATTCCTATCCCTTCTTCGCTGCCATGTCCTGGTCCGGATTCAAAAAGGCCGTCAACAGAGCCGGCGTCCAGGTGATGCTCAAGGCTGGCCAGTTGGACGAATCCACAGATACAGAGTTTGACTACCTCGAAAAAAGGTACCGCACCATGGAGTCGTCCACATTGCGGCTTCACAAAGATCTCCGCCTGTACAAGGAGTCGCTCCGGTCGCTTGCCACGGCGCAGGCGGGTGTAACCGAGGTGCTTTCTGACTTCTACGGCGCCGAAGAAAACAACATTGCCCACGTCTACCACAACGCCATGAAGGAAATCATCACCACAGGTGTGGATGAGCTCGAGCAGCCGTTCAGCCAGACGGTGTTGAACCCGATCGAGCGCTTCAATTCGTACTACATGGATGTGAATGAGGCCATCAAAAAGCGAGCGCACAAAAAGCTCGACTACGACTCGCTCCAGAACAAAGTGCGGCGGCTCAGTGACCTTGCCGCGATGGATCCCGCCAGCATCGAAGCTCTAGACGACACGAAGTTCAAGGAGACAGAAAAGCAGTTTCACGAGGCGGAGGAGAAGTACACACAGCTCAACTCACAGCTCAAGGAAGAGCTCCCCGAATTGATAGCCATGCGCATCCCCTACTTGAACCCGTCCTTCGAAGCGTTTGTCAAGATCCAATTGCGGTTTTTTGCCGAGAACTTTGCCCGCATCGACAAGGTGCAGAAGCAGTTGGATGCACAAACGCGGGAGGACTTTGCGTCGGGCAAGTTGGAAGAGCGCATGGATGAGATTTTGGGCCAAATCAAAAAGCTCAACACGGCTCTATGAAAACACGCCTGCTGGTTGCGGCCGGGTGCACATGGGCGTCTGTTGTGGGTTTATTTTTTACGTCTGGGCTGTCCGCATGCAAGATTCTTCCTGCTCCCGGTTGGGTGTTTAGATGCATAGCCCACCTCATGATTCACAGGCAGTAGAATATGGCGTACAGCGCCGTCTCTAATACCCTTCGAGGGCCCATAACTTCTCGATCCTGGATACCGGCTGTAAATTTGCAAGGGCTGGCTCTAATTGAAATACATGCTTGGATTTGGTGAGGAGATAGCTAATCTCACGAGCCCGTAGTGTACTGAACGCGCGCGCGCACTGAGAGGAACTCAACAAAGTGGGTCTTGGATTATTCCGTCTCACTTTCTACGAAAAAATAGTTCCCACAAGCTCACAATCGACAGGTGCCATGTTTCGAAAAAAGCTAACCCGCTGGTCGAAACATGAGGATGATTCCAAACCCCCGTGCGCATTTACGGAGCCCTTTTGGCAGTACTATGTCGATTCGCTTGTTCGGCAACAGGGCCATGAGCAGTCACACAGCACGCCCATAAACACCCGCAAATACAGCGCCAGCTCGTCATCTGTTTCTCAATTGAAGGCGCTCTTCGGTCCCGATCTACCGCAGCCGTCTACATACCAGGCCATTTCCGCGCTCAAATCTCCCTTCAGTGGAGGAGATATTATCAAGGCGTACCATTTTATCCGCTACTTCCAGATCAGTGAATGTGGGTTTTTCATCACCAACAATGGGGTGGAGAGGAGTGGTGCTGAAATCCAGCTTGTGGGCGCCGAAAATTGGGAGAACGTCTTGTGTTATTTCGACTCCCTCATTTTTTCCATGTTTGCCAACCTAGACAGCTTCGAGCCAATCTTGTTTATCCTGAACCAGCACGCAGATCCATTGGTCACACAGCTTCTGGGTTTGCTCCGTGTGTATGTAAACTTGATGCGGCTGGGAAACCTAATAACAACCGATATAACCCAGAGGATTTGCGAGTGTCTCATGAAACTTGGTTTCAACGAGGCTTTGAGTCACAGACAGCAAGATGCTGCTCCGCTCTTCGAGTTCCTCACAGAAACATTGGCTATGCCCCTTTTAACGTTCCGGGTTGAGATCCAGCACCATGGAAAGCATGATGAAGACGACACAAAGTATTCAAAAGAGCGCATTCTATTTGTGTCTGTTCCGGATGATGACGAAGGAGAGCCTGTAAAGCCATCGCAAGAACACGTTGAGCTGAACAATCAAGAAGATAATTCAATTTTGCTAGAAGAGTGCTTAGAGCACTATTTCAACAACTCCATCTCCGTTAAGCGGGAGTTGCAACGCAGGGCTACATTAGACAGCCTCAAATTGGGCGAAGATGTACCAGCAGCACTTGGTTCTCTGGTATCTGTTACTAGACCCCGATCAAATTCTGGTTTGGCCTCCTCTCGCGTGCCAGAAACTCCAGACTCCCAAAAAGACGAGAAAGCGCCAAGAAAGAGAGCTTCTACCTTGTCCATATGGTCCATATCCAGCTTTGAATCGAAACCTCGTGAGGTTATGCTCCCTGCCTGGATGCTCTTGCGCCTTTTGCCTTTTTACACTGATGACAACAACGAAGGGATTGTGCGCAATTCGAAAGAATTTGCTAACCGCAGGCCGGTGGTGCCAATCTGCTTAAAGCGCTATTCATTTTCTGCGGCGAACCAACATGCTAGCCGTTCGAAAAAGAAAATTATTATTCCTCCTGTAATTGACTTGCCACTGTTTGTCGCAGATGACCAAGAATCAGAGGAGTTAATGGGAGGATTCAAGTTGATCTTGGAAAGTGCTGTTTGCCATCGTGGAACGACAATTGAATCGGGCCATTTTATTTCTGCTATTAGAAAGAATGCTCAATCCGACGAGTCCGAACCGACACTCGATTCCCCGTGGTATTTGTATGATGATATGAAAACGCAGAAAGTTGTGACCAAAACTTTTCAACAGATTTTCGATAAAGAATGGCCATACATGCTTTTTTATCGGCTTGTGTCCACAGATGATATGGACTCTTCCTCAAAGTCAGCACAAGCTATGAAGTCTTTCTCGAGCTCGGTATCTGCCCCGAAGGGATCAAAGGCTAGGTATTGGTCAGACGAACCTTTGTCTCGAATTGCTTCCGTTTCTTCCTTTTCAGAAAATGATGGAAAGGCTAGCTTACATTCAGAAGTTGCAAACAATCTTAGCTCTTCTGCCAGCTCCGGCACTTTTTCTTCCAGTGTTCCAATTCCAGATGTACTCCCTGGAAATCCCAAATTTGTTGATATTCGCGGTCGATACCTCTGGTATGTAACGGATTCGGAAAAGAATTATTATAAAGAGTCTGCATCTTTATCTAAAAGTGGATCTAGAAATGTGAGCATCTCATTCACGCCTCAATTCAGAAGGAATAGTCAATGGAGCGACGTCTCAAACATTAGTGGGCTCTCCCTCCATGCTAATTCTGATTCTCAGAGTAAGGGTTTAGAGAAACCTCAAATACGTCAAACTAGTCATCTGCTGTCAGAAGCGCATGTTACAGCAAATGAGGACCACAATGTGAATTCTGGTGAAGAGCATGAGTCAGAAGAAACCTCATTCTCCTCTAAGCAACTCAATACGCCAACCTCAGAGCAATCGAACCTGCATTCGCATCATCTTCACGGCATTTTCAGTCGTGAAAAGGAGGTTTATGTGCTGTCCTCTAAAGCTCATCACTGGAAACGTCGCTCGGACTACAAGAAAGAAAAATGTGTAATTGTATGAGAGACATTTCTTTTTTTTTTTTTGGCACGTACGATTTCATTCATTTTTACTGGCAATAGACGATGTCACCACTTTCACCAGCTGCGACTACACCTGATGGGTGGCGTGGATGTTTCTTAATACAAGAAACGTATGAGTTGCTGATCTTTAGTTTTTTAAGTAATTTTCCCAGGTTCCAGCTCCAGAAAAATACAAAACCATTTGCGTCGCCACTCATAATGATTTGTCCATCTGGAGTGCAATCGATTTGAATCCCGTAGCCTGCTACCCTATGCCCTTCAAATCGCTTCTTTTTAATGTATCTAAATTTTCCTTTTCCTTGAATGACTTTGATCGAATTGTCCATGGTCTGAAGAGCTATAAAGCTGTCAATGGGGTGGACAACAGTGCAAGGCATAGAATGCTGGGTTGGGTCGGCTATAATTTTGTCAGGAATATTGATATGCCAACGCCATATCCGAACCGTACGATCGTCAGATGTAGACATGAATCTTTTTCCCTCGTCTACCACAGTTAGAGAGTTGATAGCACCCAAATGGTGATCATATGCTTGAACTGGCTGTTGAAAAGAAGCCTGTGACAAATCAAAGTGCTCAATGCGCTTATTTGCAAGGCCCACAATAATTTCACTTTCATTATTCGGGTTGAAAATCGCTGTGTTAGGCACTGCACTGAATTGTAGCGTCTTAAGGATCTGGCCCGTTTCAGTGTCCCATAAGTTAAGGGTACGATCAAACGAGCAACTGAGAAACGTGCGGCCAGTACTATCGAAAACCACAGATTTCACAGCTTGGCTGTGGCCATAATATCCCCTTAGCAATTTATTTTGCCGACACATGTCCCAGAGATAAACATTGCCATCGTTTCCGCACGATAAAAGTAGATGACCAGTTTGTGGGAAGAATTGCATGTTTGTGACACCTCCCTGGTGGCCCTTAAACGTGCGTCGAACTTTTGTAGGCGTCGAGCAGGTCACCCTTCCGTTATCATTCATATAGTCTGTGGGCGGATTCATGAACCTTATATCCTCATATAATTCTGTTGTTACTCTCAGAGTAGACTGGTCTTTATGTTGAGGCTCGTCATCAGTGTCTTCCAGTTCATCTCCATCTGTGATTTCTCGGTATTCGTCCTCGTCACTCGAGTCTATGCCTTTGGCCCAAGGACCGTCAAATTCCATACTTTCGGGATCATTTGATTTGATACGCTTGCGTCCATTCTTTTTGTTGTCCTTTCTTTTCCTCTTGGGTAAAGGCTGAGTGAGAACCTTCGCAATGTCAGTGCCAGGTATTGAACCATTCAGGCGAGTATAGTCTTCAGGTACGACGGTTACCTCTTGAAACTCATCGCTTCTTGAATTTTTACATTGTTCTTCCTCATCTTCGCTACTAGAGCTATAGCCCGTAAGTAGTCCTGTCAGCATTGGTAGCTCAAGCTATAATCTGGGGCACGGGTTCACTGGTGCATTTTTCGCGATGCCACTGGCTTAAATAGATAGTACAATACCATTATGAGCAAAAGAAAGGTGGATGAAGATTCTGATATTGATGTTAGTTCTACTGACGAATCGGACGTTGAAACTGGATCTAAAGAGGAAGAGTTGGAGGAGATTGTGAATGTTGATTTTGATTACTTCAACTTGAACCCCGATGTTGACTTTCACGCTACCAAGACCTTCCTTCGTCAGCTCTTTGGTGATGATTCCACTATGTTTGACATCTCTGGATTGGCTGATTTGATCTTGACTGGAAACACCCCAGGCTCTACTATCAAAATCGATGGGGAGGAAAGTGACCCTTATGCTTTGCTTTCGGTCATTAACATTAACGAAAACTTGACAAAACCTAGTATCAAGGGCGTTGTTGACTACGTTTTGGAGAAAACTAAATCTCAGATTGAATTTAACATGGTCTTGAGCAAATTGTTGAATCCATCGAAAACCACTAAGGACCCATCCAAAAACTTGAAGGTAGGTTTGATTGTTAGTGAGCGCATGATCAACATGCCAGTGGAGGTTGTTCCTCCAATGTACAAGATGTTGGCAGAGGAAATGGAAAAGGCAGAAGATGCCCATGAGAAATACGAATTCGATTATTTCCTTGTTGTTTCAAAGATCTATAAATTAGTTCACTCGAACGTGGATGAGGAAGAAGATGCCCAGAAAGCAAAGAAAAAGAAAGGTTCTAAGAATGATGCTACTGAGGAGTTTGATTACTTCCACTACGAAGACCTAGTGTTGGAAGATAACGCAAAATACCACGGTCACTATGCTTACACAAACCAGCAGCAAGAAACAGACTCTCGTAGAGTGTTTACTGAATACGGGATTGACCCCAGATTCAGTATTTTGTTGTTAGACAGAGAAGGATTCATGAAATCTATTCCTGAGATGGAGGAGAAATTTCCACCATTCTAATAGTATACTATAAGTATTTACAATATCACGATTAATTTGATAATATGTTCAACAAACGGCTGTATCATTCTATGCTGATGCCCTCAAATGATTTTCCCATGTTTCAAGTATGTAGTTTACTGTTCATTTCGCAAGTTTTCATAATCTTTTTTTTTTCAAATAGTTATTAGAATATTGTCAATTTATTTGCATATCCAATTAATTATGCGAAGGAGCACAATTGATCAAAAATGTAATTACCAAAAAAAAAAAAAGTACAATAGGAAACTAATCTAAACAGAGCAGTGAATTGGACTCAAAAAGGATATAATAATCAAATATGAATTGACTAGAAGCCAGAGTGAATTTAGCGGACGAATTTTCGTGTCTTTTCACAACTGGTGGTCAAGCCGTATGAAGTACAAATATATATGTATTTTTAGGAAAGAAGCTGTGAGAGTAAATTTTCAATATTTTGCATCAAATTGAACTCAGATTAGCTATTCGAGTCGCCCCTTTCAATTAGAGTGATATTGACTAGAAGTGATTGGGGTTGCAAGACGATCTACGATACAATCCAGCGAGAGCCTGCACATGATATGAAAAAAAATTTGCTACAGCGGATTTGAGGAAGTGTACCACGAATCAACACTATCTGTGAATATGCCCCCAGCTCACAAAAACCAGGCGTTTCGCCCTGAAAACGTCTTGAAGCGTGCCGAAGACCTTATTGGTGTTGGCGAAAGAGAAGCTTCTCTCGAAACTTTGTATGAGTTCATCACTTCCAAGAGAATTCGTTATTTGCAAGTCGAGGACTTGGAGCCTATCGCCTCCTTGCTTATGGAATTGGCGGTTGACTTGAGAAAGGGTAAGTTGGCCAAGGATGCATTGCACCAATATAAGAAGAATGTTCAGATGTCTGAGCACGGTTTGGAATCCGTTGAGGTGATCGTGAGAAAGTTCATCTCTTTGGCTGAGAAGAAGTTAGACGAGGCTCAAGCTAAGGCTGATATCAAGATCGACCAAGATGAAGAAGAAGACTTGGAAGACTCTCAAACCCCAGAGAGCATCTTGTTATCTGCTGTTTCTAACACTGACTCCGCTGACAGAACCGAAAGAGAGTTGGTTACTCCTTGGTTGAGATTCTTGTGGGAAGCTCTCAGAGCAAGTTTGGATATCTTGAGGAACAACTCTAAGTTGGAAGTGACCTATTCTGCTATTGTGAACCAAGCTTTCCAATTCTGCTTGAAGTTCAACAGAAAGGCCGAGTTCAGAAGATTGTGTGAGCTTTTGAGAGCACACATGCAATCTGTCACCACTCAGGTGCCTACAAAGACCCCAGGCACCAACATCAATGCCGTCGACTTGTCTGATTCCGAGACTGTCCAGCGTTACTTGGAACAGCGCTTCGCTCAATTGAACATCTCTGTCAAGTTAGAATTGTGGCAAGAGTCTTTCCGTTCTGTTGACGATGTACACACTTTGATTACTGCGTCTAAGAAGGCTCCAAAGCCAGTTATGATGGCTAACTACTACGAGAACTTGGCAAGAATCTTTGCTGTCTCCGACAACACCTTGTTCCATGCTGCCGCTTGGAACAAGTTTTTCAACTTATTTTCTCAATCTCCAAACGCCTCGGACAAGGAGTTGAGCCACTATGCATCTGTTCTTGTATTGTCTACATTGGCTATCCCAACAAAGTCTTTGAATGTTAACGAGACTATTGTTGACGAGCAAAAGGCCAAGAATGCCAAGTTGACCTCGTTGTTGAACTTGAACCAAGTTCCTACGAGAGAGAGCTTGATTTCTTCAATTGTAAACAGATCAATCTTGAAATTTGTTGACGAGCCAGTTAAGCAATTGTTTGAAATTATGAGTGACTCGGAATTCCACCCATTGACCGTCAAGGAGAAGGCTGCTGAGGTTTTCCAGCTTATCAAGGCTGACAAGTCTTACAACAGATACATCCCAACTTTGACTGAGGCTATTTTGATTAGATCTTTTCAACAAGTTTCTCAGATTTATGAAGCGGTCAAGTTGGACTTCTTGATCTCTTTGGGTGTTATTGAAGGTACTGAATACACTTTGACTCCATTGGAAATCGAGGACTTAATTGTCAATGCTGTCAAGAAGGGACATTTGTCTTTGACTATCGACCATGAATCTCAAGTTGTAACCTTCAAGTCGAATCCATTCGAGGATGCTTTTAATGACTCTTTGTCCTCCAAATTGCAAGCTTCTCCCGCTGAATTGGTCAGAAACCAATTATCCAAGTTGGCCTATGTTTTGGCTAACTCTGCTAGAATCATTGACCCACAAGCAGAAGCTCGTCAAAAATACAAGCGCGAGCTTGCTTTGCAAAACGCTTTCACTGATTTTGTGAGAGAGCAAAAGGAGTTTGCTGAGCGTGTTGAGATCTTGGAAGAGCGTAAGAAGATCGCTGATAAGCTCAAGCGTGAGGAAGAAGAGGCTGCGGCCAAGGCCAGACAAGAGAGATTGGTCGCTGAACAAAAAGCGGAACAAGAAAGATTGGCCCAAGAGCAAGAAAGAAAGAACAAGGAGCGCATGGAAAGAGAGAAGAAGGCTATCATCGAAAACGACAAGAGAAAGATCGCCGAGGAGATCAATGCCAAGGGTATCATCGAGATTGACTTGAACAACTTGGAAGATGTGGACACTGACAAGTTGCGTGCTATGCAAATCGAGCAATTGAACAAGGACAGAAAGATCTTCGAAGAGAAGATGAAGATTGTGTTCAAGAAGGCTGACCACACCGAGAGAGCCTACAGAAAGTACGAATTGAAGCTTTTGGCTCAAGATGCTGAAGCGCAAAAGGAGAGAGACGCCAAAGCATTCGAGGAGCTCAAGCTTGCTAAGATCGAGAAGGCCAAGAAGGAGTTTGCTAATGCTAAATCTATGAAGGAGCGCTTGAACCGTGTCTTCCCAGACTACAAACAGTTCAAGGCTGTCATTGACAAGCAGAATGCATCCAAGGTTGCCGAGTTGAAGGCACAAGCCGCCGCTGCACTCGAGAAGGCCAAGCAGGAGCGGATTGCTCATGTGAAGGAACAGCGCATTGAAGAATTGAGAAACAGATTGGAGAGAGAGAGAATCGAAGCTGCCGAGAATGCACGTAAGGCTGCCAGAGAAGCAGAGATGGCCAAGTTCAAGGAGGAAATGAGATTGCAAAAGGAGAAGGACGCTGAGTTGGCGAAGAAGAGAGCCGAGATGGAAGCTGCAGTTGCTTCGAAGAATGCAACCACCCCATCCTCTGGTGCCTACAGACCACCATCTGCTACTGGTGCCTACAGACCACCATCTGCTACTGGTGCCTACAGACCACCAACCTCTACTGGTGCCTACAGGCCTCCTGTTCGTAGCGCGGCTCCCGTTAATGCCCCAGAGCCTAAGCCAACCGCGGCCCCAGCTAGCGGTGCCCCAATGTCTTTTGCTGAAAAGATGAAATTGAAGAGAGCCGGCCTTCTCAAGGAGTAGATAATATGGTCAATACAGTTTGTTAGCAGTAGATATGAGTTCCTGTATGTGCATCCGAAAATGACGTAGTATTGTCTGCGCTCGAGGCGACCACCGTTTCATTCACCGCTTCACTAGATAATGATCACTGTTATTGGATCTCTCAACTACGATTTGGTAACCTATACGGATAAAGTTCCAGAAGGAGGAGAAACATTTCAAGCCAATGGGTTTGAAAACCACCTCGGAGGGAAGGGACTAAACGAGGCTTTGGCTTGTGCTAAATTGCGTGGGTCGCAAAGCACTATAGTGAAGATGATCGGCAATATAGGTGCTGACACCTTTGGCGAGCAACTCAAGGGCGCATTGGTAGATGCAAATGTTGACACCACTTTTGTCAGGACATTAGGTGACCAGCTGTCTGGTGTGGCGGTGATCATTGTCGAATCATCGGGCGAAAACCGGATTTTGATCACCGCCGGTGCCAATGGCCAATTGAAGCCGACAGTGGAAGACTTTGAGCGCTATTTTGCCGACAGCAATGCGTCAGGCGACTTTCTTGTTTTGCAAAACGAGTTTCCGTATACGCGTGAGACCATTGACTGGGTGAAGAGGAACAAGCCGACGATCAATCTCGCATACAACCCTTCTCCGTTCTACGAAGAGCTAATGACGCCCGAATTGCTAGCGAAGTTAGATTTGATGATCCTCAATGAAGGAGAAGCGCTTAGCGTCGCCAAGAATGTTTTGGACGAGGGAGAGTTTGAACTGTTCCAATCTACCATAGCGAAGCAAAAGGTGAAGGGATTTTCGCTGTTGGCGGAAAAGCTCAAGGGCATGATAGACAAGACAAATATCAATGCCATCATAATTACAATGGGAAGTGAAGGGTCTGTATACTCCAGCGGTACGGAGGATGCCAAATTTGAGCCTTCGCGGAAAGTTCACCATGTTGTCGACACTACTGGGGCGGGGGATACATTTTTCGGAGGCGTGGTTCTGCAGCTTCGTGAAGGCTGCAGCTTGGAGCAGGCGGTTCACTTTGCTACTACTGCCAGCGCCCTTGCGATACAACGCAAAGGTGCAGCGGAAGGGATTCCCAGCCACGGGTCCGTGATTGAAGCACTCGCGAAATAGGAGCATGAGCCATACAAGTGTGAAATTCGTGCAATGGTATAAGGTTAGAAACTGGTCTATATATGATGTCTTTATTAAATTAGTTTCTCTTGCGGAGTCCTGCGGCAGGGGAGGAAGACTTGCCGGAGGTGCGAACGTACTCATTCACTTGGGCCGCAACACCGCCCTTGACGGACTTGACAATTTGGGACTTTTTGGTGGATTTTCTTCTGTAAACCTCGATGTAGAAGGCAATGAACAAAACAAGGTAGGAGGACAAGATACCGCAGCCGGAGTAGGCGGCCAACATAGTACCAGCGCAGTCACCGCACACAGGCAAGGTGCCTATGAGGTGGGAGAAGTAGGTGAAGACAATCTTTTGGTAGGTGGCGAAATAGACGAAGCCCAAGTCCAAAACAAACTGGATGATCTGGAAGCGGGTGACCCATTCCTTCCACCAGACCCTGATGCCTCTGGCGGCCAAGAAGTAGTACCAGTACATCACCACATGGACACCCAAGTTCAAGGTGATTGGGACCCAGGAGATGGGGGTTAAGCCAATCAACTGGGTGTAGCACAACAAGGCAGTGGCGCCGTGGTGGTAGGTGTGCAAGAAGGTCAACTTTTTCTGCTTCACCACCAAGAACACGGTGTCGAGGAATTCACAGAACTTGGTCAAGTAGTTCAAGTAGTACAAAGTGACCAACTCCTGGGTCCAGGCGTCGGGGTGGCAGATGGCGTAGAAGATGCCGTGGTGGTAGATCATGGGAAGAAGTTGCTCCACCATCAAGGTCAACAAGGTCAACGAGAGCGTGGTGAGGAACAAGTTGTGGATCTGGAACAAGCCGTTCAACACGAGGGGCTTGAGGCCGTACTTCTTGAATATGTAGTTTCCGCCGAACACCACGGTGTAGTACACCACGATCGCAACCGCCACCACGGGGAAAGTGCTGAAGGCGGTTTCGCCAGCGACAAACTTGAACTCCGAGGGGACAAAGCGGCCGCTGGAGGCAGCCGCCACCGCCTGGTCGAACAACGGCCAGAGCTCGATAAAAAACGGCCTCTCAATGGAGTATGAAGCGAGGGACATGAGGGAGGGACAGAAGCACAAGTGGTAGTGGAGGTGTGTTTATATAAAGCGTGTCGAGGTGCGAAAAAATCAAGCGAAAAAAAAAATGCCCGGCTCACATGCGTGTTTAGGGGTCCCGACCAGAGTAGACGCGGGCGCGCGCGCCTTGTGCCGCGGTACTGCGGGACGGCAAAGCTGGACTGAGTATTATTTCCGTCCAAGCCGCGTTCGCCTGGGGGTGGTGGGGTGGTGGGGATGGTGACAGTAGTGTAGTGACGGTAGTGACAGTAGTGCAGTGACGGTAGTGACAGTAGTGTAGTCATGGTAGTGACGGTAGTGACGTAGTGACGGTAGTGTAGTGACTAGTGACGGTGGTCGGCGCGCGGCGTTCCCCGCCCGGCAGAATCAGCGCGCGGAAAACGGGCGCGACAGGTGTGCAGATATGGGCGGGCGAGGCGGAAGCGTCCGCCGCATGCTGGCGCTCGCACCTCTCGCCCCTACGGTGGCGCCGTTTCTCAGCGACTACTTGCCGATAGCGCGGGCGGACCGGCCGTTCGTGACGTTGACGTGGGCGCAATCGCTCGACGCGCGCATCGCCGCGCGGCCGGGCACCCAGACCAAGATCTCGCACGCCGAAACCAAAACCATGACCCACTACCTCCGCGCACACCACGACGCCATTCTTGTGGGCGTGGGCACGGTGCTCGCGGACGACCCGAAGCTCAACTGCCGCTTCGGCAACGCGCAGATCCGCCCGGTGGTGGTGGACCCGCACGGCCGGTGGCGCTACAGCCGGTCCACGCTCCAGGCGGTTTGCGCCCACGGCCAGGGCCTCGCGCCGTACGTGGTCATTGGCACCAACGTGGCGCCCGCGCGGGAGGACTTGGCGGCGTTGCAGCTGCAGGGCGGGTGTGTTTTGCCCGTGGAGTTCTCGCCGCACCGCGCCGCCAACTGGCGCCGCATCGTGCACGCGTTGCACCGGGCGGGGATCCGGTCGGTCATGGTCGAGGGCGGCGGTGCGGTCATCAACAGCATGCTCGAGACCGCGTTGGTCGACAGCGTGGTCGTCACCATCGGGCCTGTCTTTTTGGGCGCGGGCGGAGTCGCGGTGTCGCCCGCGGCGGCGGCGCGGTTGGAGGACGTCAAGTGGTGGTCCGGCGTCACCGACAGCGTGGTGGCGGGCCGGTTGCGGCCCCCGGCGCCCGGCCCGGCTACATAGACGACATACCGACTCTTTTTGATACTATATTACATTGGAAAAGATAAAAAGTGCCTGCCTTTTACAAGCAGATTCTGTAAGATGCATAACGTCCAGAGGTTTCCGATTTTCTGATGATTTTCACCACGTCCCCTCTCTTCAAGCCCAAGTACCTGGCCACCGGGTCCTCCCTTTGGATTCTGGGCAACTGCGACTCCTTCAACCTGTATCTGTCCAACAACTCCTTCTTCTCCGGCTTGGACAAGCGGATGTGCTTGGGCACCAACTCGTGGTGGGTGATGTTCACCACCAAATCGCTCTCCTGGAACACTTCGATGGACGCGGGAGACACAGTTGGAATCAACTTGTTGGCGCTAGGCGTGATGGACGTCTGGTAGATGAAAATGCCGGTGCTGAAGTTCTTCTCACTGATGTGGATACAAAAGTTTCTCATGGTTTTGATACCGACCGACGCCTCGTCACAAAACTCCACCCACAACGACCCCATCTCAGGAAACTTCTCCGCCGCCTCAGGGGTGGGCTGCGCCTGGAAGCACATCAACTTTCTTTGTGCTTCGCCCATGGGGCAGATCTTGGCCCGGAACTCGTCCAAGGTCATGTTCACCTCCTCGTCAGTGATGTAGTATCCCTTGTCTCTGACCATCTCCTTAACAGTTCTGAATGTTCTCCACAAACGGGAGGTGGCTCTTTCAACGTCGTCCATGATTGCAAATGTTTTGGCGGGAGAGTGTCGGGTTTACCAAATGCTCGTTTCCATATCGCTCATCACAAAAATTTACTGTGTTTCGCACGCACACCCTCACCATCTGCGGCCGCGGGTGCAACTACGCATTCCAAGCCTTGGAAACCACTTCTATATCGTTTCTACCACACTCTATCACGGATCGAACTTCCGACGGAAGTGCAACTCTATATCCCCGCTGGATTTCCATATCTTCGTCTTGATCGTCTGAAGCGTAAAGTCGCCGCCTAATTCCTGGCCCCGGCACTCAAGCACAAGCCACTCGTGCGGCTTCTTCTTGTCCTTCATTTCAGTAGTCCTCGAGTCAAATCTCTCAGTCAAGTAGAGCAATATCTTGTTGACTCGGAGCATGTTCTGCGAAATCAACTTGTTGGCGTTCGTCACAGACGGCAACCGTTTAATCTTCTTCTGAGACCTGCCTCCGATTTTCTTGTCCGGCAGAAGCTGCGTGTAATCCACCTCTAGCAATTGGAATGATATCTTTGGTGCTTCCTTATGGACATACCGGTCAAACAAAATTGGCTGGCCCACCCACCTCGGAAGATTGTTCCGCAATTGGTCAACAAATAGCTCCTGTCCTCCGTTGCCCGAGGTCACATACAGTAACCCGACAAGGTCTCCCACATGGAAGCTGCAAATGTCCCTGTAATTACCGAGCTCTTGTGACTTCTCAACAATAATTACTAGCAAATCCTTCGGATACATGGAAAGTGGGACCAATGGTTTGTACTTATTCTCTTCTTGTTCAGCTGCCCGCAACTCAGGATCATTTGTATACAACCTCAATGACGTGTTGACTGTCTTTTTTGATCCATGAACATTGAATAGCTCCACGTATCGCTTCTTATTGACCTGCAACAACTTAGAAATGCAATCGTCCGGTGTCGACGAAGAATTGACGGAAGTGCTCGCATTATCCACCAGATTGGTGGTGTGAATAGTCGCAGAGCTCAGTATCAGTTTGATACTCTGTTGCGTAGCCGCTGATTTTGGCGAACGTTTAAACAACGGCCTCAATCTTCTCGCACCATCATCTGAGCTAGCCATGGAGTTGGAATCGTCATCTTTCAGCTTATTCCTGCTACCTTCAAGATTGAGACGAAATTGTTTATCAGCTTCCCACTCATAGAGTGCGTAGTTTCGGAGCAAGGAATTCAAGAAGATTTGACATAATGGATACTTTTCATCCGTGCCCACTTCAATGGAACTGCCACCATTCTGGGATTTTTCAACTGCAAGGAAAGGATACTCACGCACGAGCTCATCATAATAGATCTGCACGTCGTTTACCATCGGATTAACCAAGCTCACAAATAGTTTTCCTGATTTTATTTCAACCTCACACCAGTCATTGAGAGTATCCATAGTTCTATATTCCTGGAAAAGGCCATCCAATACCTCAGTCCGTTCTTTTAATTGCCCTTTCCTCAATGGGAGATCGCCATTCGAGTGGGGATACAGCTTTATTTCTTTGCAAATAAGCAAATCCCATACGGATATGTCGCCATTGAGGCAAAGAGTAAGTATTCTCCGCTTGTTGCTGAGTAATCTCTTCGCGATGATAGATTTAGAGCTCAAGTAGAACTCTTGAAGTGGTTTGCGATTGAAGGGAATAGATATTATTGCTGACGATGGAATCGGATTTAGCGATATCTCGACCGGAGTGACATCAACCAAGGACTCGGAAGAATCCTTGTGGGAGAAATGGCCCAAATCTTTAAAAACATTGACAAAGTTGAACGGCAATTCATCATCGGTGTAAAACATCGAAAGGAACTCACCCTCTGTCTCAGGTTTTTCGAACAGGCTGAACTTGTTTGCGGAAAAAGAGGACAGGATTTCTAGGTTTGTCGAGTCCAAGGACAAGTGACTAACGATATCATAGAAGTCAGTGTCCAAATCAGACTGGTCAGAAGCCGACACCTTGACACCACCAGATAAATCATCATCAAGCTGGTTCTCCAAACTAGCCAAGTAGTCGTACTTAGTGCGGAGATATTGGTAGGCCGAAAGCTGCTCAGTATTGGGCACAAGATAACGCTGCAAAGAAGCATATGTGGACGCAAACACGGAAGTTTCGCCCTCGACGCCAATGGAGACAATGGGCGAGTCAGTTTGCGCAATCAAAGTGGAGACGCCTAGGCGCTCGTCAATGTAGGAGTTGTCGGACTCACTATAGCCCGCGGAGGAAAACACGCCGCTTCTATCGGCGGTGTGATGGGAAAGGCAGGTTAAATCTGTTTTGATGATGTTTCCTGACTTGTCACCCGAGTAAAACACCTTGAAGTCACCCGGAGCGGAGTCTGACGGAGACGAGGAACCAGCGGTGCTCAAGCTCCAGACTGCGTCGTCATGGAAATCGAAGTTCTTGTACACCTTGAAATTGCGCAAGTCCCAGAGCTTGACCGTGGTGTCGGTGGAACCACTGAGGATAAAAGTGGAGTTCATCAAGAGACAGCGCACATTGTCTTGGTGGCCCACCAACTTGCGGATCAAGTTCTCTGAGCCGGCGGCCGAGATGCGCCGGTCGTAGATGTTGATGGTGTTGTTGGGGCCGCCGGCGGATATGAGGTTGGCGTAGTCGTTGGACAAGGAGTAGATGGAGGTGGGCAAGTTGGGGTTGGCGGAGCAGTTGGCAAAGGACTGGAGGGGCTTGAGGGTGCGCAAGTCCCATACTGCGATGTTCCCGTCCAAGCCGCCGCTGACCAACAAGTCCTGCGGGGCGATGGCGGAGAGCTTCTTGACGTAGTCGGTGTGGAAGTTCAGGAACTTGTGCACATCGGCCTCGCCGCCGTCCAAGTCGATCAACTTGAGAGAAAGGTCAGCCAGCGCCGTGACCACGTGGCGATCGCGGTTGACGAGTTTCAAGTCGTTGATCCAGTCAAAGTGGGTGGTGTAGTTGCGGGCGGAGCAGGGCGAGAATGGGTGGTGCAGGTCCAGGTGGCGCACCGGGTTGGAGGAGATGGCGGTTTCGAGGTGCAAGAGTGATTCGTCCAAGTACTGGTCGTCGGCGGCGGGGGGTTCTGGAGGTGGGGCGGGCGGGTTGTCGGGCGGGGAGGAGGTCCAGACCTTGACCAAGCCGTCTCTTCCGCCGGTGATGAGCAGGCGTCGGAGGTTGGAGTACTGCATGGCGTTGATGGGCAAGATGTGGTTTTCTGTGGAGGAGCCGTAGCCCAACACATACGACACACCTCTTTTGACCTGTGCCATGGAGAATGAAGCCGACGGCGGAAGTGGAGGAGTTGGCTTCCGGGTGTTGCGCCAGATGCAGGGTGTGCGGGCGGGGCACTGCGGGACCACGGAGAATGCAGGCGCGAGAGGGCGGAAAGGGGCCGGCTAGCGCGCGAGGGCGGGGCGAGAGGCGAGGGGGAGAGAAAGGAAAGGAAAGGAAAGGAAAGGAAAGGGAAACAGAAAGTGGGAAACAGAAAGTGGGAAACGGAAAGGAAAGGAAAGGAAAGGAAAGGAAAGGAAAGGAAAGGCAGAGGGATGGGACGTAGATTCATATATACTGGCACCGGGGCTACCGCGGCAACGTCTTTTCGTACTCGCGCAACGCCGCCGCCAACACCTGGTTGCGGCGCGCCACCATGTGAACGTCTGCGGAGTTGACCACCGCCCGGCCCGCGTGGTCCGCGAACAACTCCAAGTCCTCGCCCATCACCACTAGCTGGTTGTACACGAGCTCCACCAACGACGCCACAAACGAAGGGCTCGCGGCCACGCCGAGCTCCGCCGCCTTGTGCTCCACATACTTGGCCACCTTCAAATAGATCGACGCCTTGAGCCGCGTTGCTGTGTCTTGGGCCATGAGAAGTCGCGCTGCGATTTGGGGTTGGGGTGCGATTTGGGGTTTGGGGTGCGATGTGGCGCGGTTTGGCGCGGTTTGGCGCGATTTGGCGTTCGATTTGCGCGGTTCGATTCCATTTGCGTCGCGCCGTTGCCCGGCAACCGCGCCGCGCCCATTACTGTTCCGAATGCAGACAAATTGGACCGCGCCGCGTACACGCCTCGCGTTGATCCACTCCTTCACCACTTGATTCACTTCACTTTCTCTTTACTTTCTTCACTCTCTCACTTTCTTCACTCTCTCACTTTCTTCACTTTCTTCACTTTCTCTTTCACTCTTTCACTCTTCCCCTTCCCCTTCCCCTTCCCCTTCTCACTTGGTCTCATGTCGTGCAAAAGAAACAACATCGGCGCGTTGCCGCCAGCAAAACGGATGGCGCTCCAGCCCGTGTGCGCCCAGCTCGCGTCGCCCCCCACGTCGCCCAAAAAACCCAAGACTCCCGCCTCGGTCCAGGACTCGGTCTACTCCCGCGCCAAGGCGCTCTTCCTGCGCGGCGCCCGCGACACGTCCCAGACCCACCTCACGGGCCGCCGCGCCGAGGCCAGCGCGTTCACCGCGTTCCTCACCGCGGCGCTCCACGACCGCCGCTGCAGCAGCCTCTACATCTCGGGCGCGCCCGGCACCGGCAAGACGGCGCAGGTCAACCTCTCGCTCGACGCCTTGTGCCCCGACCCCAGCCGCCGCGTGCACCGCATTGGCGGCACGCGCACCGTGGTGATGCGCGTCAACTGCATGGCCATTGCCCGGCCCGAGCACATCTTCCACGAGGTGTACAACCACGTGGCGGGCGCCGGCGCGGGCCGGCGGCGCACGTTCGAGGACTTGTACGCGTACCTCGAGCAGCCGCAGCCGGACGTGGACGCGGTTGTGTTGGTGTTGGACGAGATGGACTGCCTCGTGACCAAGGACCAGCAGGTGTTGTTCCAGTTGTTCCACTGCGCGTCGCCGCTCAAGAGCGCGGCGTTGGCAACCAAGTTGGTGTTGGTGGGCATCTCCAACGCGTTGGACCTCACCGACAAGTTCCTCCCGCGGCTCCGCAGCAACGGCTTCAGCCCCGAGGCGTTGCAGTTCATGCCTTACACCAGCGCGCAGATGGCCCAGGTGGTGACCCACAAGTTGGCGGGCTTGGCGGACGCAGACAAGGAGAACGCAGCGGCGCCGGCGCCGGTGCCCATCATGCACCCCGCTGCCATCCAGTTGTGCTGCAAGAAGTGCGCCGCGGTTACTGGTGACCTCAGAAAGGCGTTCGACATTTGCGTCAAGAGCATCGACTACGTGGAGCAGCACGTGCGCCGCACCCACGACACCGCCGCCCTCACCCTCGACTCCGCGCCCAAGGTGTTGATCACCCACGTGGCCAAGGTGTGCGCCGCCACCTTCGGCCACGACTCGCAGGCCAAGATCCGCAACTTGAACCTCCTCCAGAAGGCCGTCTTGTGCTGCCTCTTCAACCGCGACCGCGCCAACCCCACCGCAAAGCCCCCCACCGTCAACGAGCTCTACGACTACTACTGCTCCCACACGGCGCACACCATCGACAACCTCTTGGGACGCCTCAAAAAGGGCGAGTTCTTGGAGATTGTCGGCGCGTTGGAGGCGTCCTCCACCGTCTCGCTCACCGCCGCGTCGCGCTCCTTCACCGCCCACATCGACAGCGGCAACAAGTGCATCAAGCCCGACGTGCTGTATGACGACATGGTCAAGTGCGTCGCCGACGTGGGGGTGTTGAAAAAGATCCTCCTTTCCCGGTAGCTCCACCCCGCAGGTGGGGCCCTTGCATATAGTGTAATATAGACATCCCTTTCCTCCCCCAAATGCCCTTCTCCCGGCCCCGCCGCCGCCTGCATTGCCTCTTTGGGCCCCGCGTGCCCTGCGGCTGGCTCCCGGTGCCAGACGGCTGGCTATCGCACGTGATGTAACTGGTTTGAGGTGAGCACCAAGTACAGGGTGTACGGATGCGCCTATACACAAAAAATCTTCACAGCTCCCTTCTTCTAATTCTCCATCCTGCCAAGTGTAATGAACCGGGTATAATTGGCCAGAATATCCCATATATATACGCTCTCCAACCACGCTCATCTCATTTCCCTACCCTAATCAGCCCCGCGTGTCCGCCCATTGCAGAACTCCTTAATCCCTCGGATACGCCAAACTGAATTCCCACCCACTTCAGACTGTCCATACATCTCCACAATGTCGTCTGGATCTCGAGGGGGACCTCCCATGGGAAGATATGGAACCGATCACGACCACGGCAAGCGAAGGAAGAATTACTACGCATCCTCTACCCGAAGAGACTTTAAGAGTTCAGCCGCCCCATCCGCTCCTATGACCCAGGGCCCTGGCCCCTTTCCCTCGTCTCATTCAAAACCACTACACCGAGCGGAAAAACCCCTTTCGGACCCCTCCGCAAAGCCCCGCTACAGAGACGCCCCTGCAAGCTCACTCAATCCGTCTCCATCTGGTCTTCGCTCTACCGCTTACAACAAAGACGCCCGCTATGGTGGCAGCGGGCCTTACACAAAACCGCCGTATTCTGCTTTTCAACAGGGCCACTATTCCGAACGGAACGCGGCCTACGGCTCTTTCAGCAACCACAACAGAGATTCAGATTCGTATGGCGGCTACGGCCTGTCATCCCGCGATGCCACCTCCAGAGACCTAATAAGCAGTAACCCCCAAAGAAATGAGGCAATTCCATTCAACAGAGATTCATGGAGAGGCGAGAGACCAAAGTTAAACTTGGCCGGGAGCTCGAAATCCTTCAGCTCTCCGTCTCGCTTCAACCCGAACAACATACCGGTCCACGCACGAGGCAACCTGAGTGGACTAATGGGCTCTGTGAAAAATGAACACAGCAATGACCGCTATGATTCGTATAATGACGATTCCCCGAACAGATGGAAACCATCATATCCAACGTCAAGACCCGAAAAACTGGGCCGCTCTCCTAACTATGGTGCAGCCTCAAGCCTGTATCCGCTGAAGGATCGAGGAAGGAGCTCTGCGCTAACTAATAGTATGGGAGGGGTATCAAGGACCGGCTCATACCTGAATAACCATAACGGGAACAGGTTTGTGGATAGATATCCCAGAAGCTCACCTGAGACCAAAGATAGAAGTGAACTGGACGAGAAACCACGTCACTATGCCAATCTTGTACATCATGAGTCTGATAGGTCCATGGATAAGTCAAGAGATTTCGACTCCGATGATGAAGAAGGCTCAGCCAGCTACGAAAGGCACCCAAGTGCAGATGTCCTGGTGGACAAAGAAGATGAAGAAGTCGACGAGGAAGAGGAGGATTTAGAAGACGAAGAAGAAGATAATGATGATGAAAATCATGACACCGGAAACGCTGAAACCACTATGAATCTTGACAATATGGGAGATTCCAAGTTAACTTCACTCAAGGCAGATGAGGTAGAACCCCACCATGCTGAAGCTGCTGCAACTTCTACTTCGACTAAAATGGAGTCGAGTATCATCATCATAGATCCCCATCATGTTGATTATCCCAACGGTTGTATATACCCTATACCCAAACTTGATGCAGAACTAGCTGACCTTGATGAAGAATTTAAGCTGAAAATTCATAGTAAGCTGGTGAGTGGAATAAAGAGCTATAAGCTTATGGGGTCAGATATTACCCAATATCCCACCTATAAGGAGAATCTTCTGAACTTTTCCCTAACCTCAGATAACCGCATCAAACTAATAAAGGAAAGAAAGAGGGCAACCACGAAGAAAAAATTAGCTCTCTGGATGGAATACGAAAAAGGAAAATCCTTTAATGATCTGAAAAGAAAAGACCTCGAAGAGCAATTACAGGTGATCCATCCAGCTGACGATGAATGCAGACGCGAACTCTCTTCGATAGACATCCGGGCAAAACAATCTATTCCTGTCTCTTCATCCCAAACGCTTGAGGCGGAAGCGCCTCCACAGACAAGCAGAAGGGGCCGCAGGCACGGCGATTTAGTGACAACGGAAGCTGAATTTCAAGAGATCTTAAAGAGCTTGGAAAATGAGCAAGATGAAGACCCGATGGCGAAAGCGATCCGAGTTTCGGCATCTATTCCTAACCTCATATTGGATGCAACTGAGGCATCTAGCTCAAACTTTATGGACTCAAACAATATTGTCCATGACAAGCAAGCATGGGCCTTGAGAATTCGATACGATTTTATGGATAACTTTACAGAGAAGGAGCATGATTTATTCTGCGAGGCGTTTTGCCGCTCGCCTAAGCGCTTTGGTGAGATATCAAGGTATATGGGAGGATTCCGCTCTGCCGAGGAATGTGTTGCTCATTACTACATGACAAAGAAAGCAATGAGCTACAAATTTTTAGTCTCTCAGTTCAAGAAGAAGGCATCCAGGAAGAATTCTCGCAGAAAGTCAGTCAAATTGAAAACTCCGACTACTGCAGAATCGAATGAAATCTCTGAAAGTATCAATTCAGAAGAATTTCAAGAACCACCATTGGAAGAAAAGCAAAATCCACCCACCTTTGAACAACATATCCCCTCTAAGCGTCCAATGACAGACGAAACCAAAGATGATACGGAAACGTCAGAAGAGCTGACAAGGAAGAAAAGTCGAAGGCTGGAAGAAGAAGCATTATTGGCCCCTTTAGATACCAAAGACGAGCTGTCTGAAGGGACTAATTCTGTTAAAGATATTGATATGGATGCAGTCAAGAAAGAGCTCAATGAAAATAGAGAAGGAGACCAGTCTGCTCCAGTATCTCAGAATGACGGCGTGGAAAATTCTGTTGAATCTGGAGTACCAGCGACGCATACTGTTCTTGGACTTCCGATTGAACCTCCGGAAGTTCCTGATCAAAAAAGACAGAACTCAAGCTATTGGAGCATTACTGATGTAAACGAATTCCCTAATTTACTCACTACTTATGGCTCAAAATGGTCAAGCATTGCAGACCACTTTCCAACCAAAACTGCCACCATGGTTCGCAACTATTTCCAACGCAATGCAGAAAAGTACGGGTGGAATGATATCGTGACCGCTGCAGATCGAAGGCTAGCGCAAGGCTCCAATGTCGAATCTGAGGGAATCAATAGCGTGGACGCCACTATCGTTGTGAAGCCCCAAAGAAATACAGCAATGGAGCATTCGACTCATGGAATGCAAGTGCAAAGCATGATGAACGTACAAGATAACAGTCTGAAGCCTCTCTCTCCAGTTCCCATGGGAACGTTCCAGCACCCAGCGCAAATAGGAAACACTCCCGAAGCACCAGCCAAAACCAGAGTACCATATCCAGAAAGGGACGCATTCGGTGTTCTTCTTTCGGCGGCAGATATCAAGGGCGAGAATATGCATGCTCACACTGCATCTGCGAGACCCGAGGGCCAGAAACCTTCCATCATGAGCTTGCTTAACAGTGATGCCACTCCAGTGAAGCCAATCGACCCCGGACCTGCGCTTGTGGCAATCAAGTCAAACAACCTCTCTGCGTTGTTGAACGCTCAGTCACCTACTCCTGCCCCACTTAGAGAAACACAGGTTTCTGATCGGAGAAACAGCGTCAAGTCGCTTCTTCAGGACTGAGGAAACGCGCGAATTTCTGTACCATAGTACGAATCTGCACCAGATTCGTTTACGTCCAATTTAAGGATAGCATGTATTATAGAGTCAAATATTTGAATGGGAAGGATTATTTCAGCCATGTGGGTGTAGCGTATTTATAAACTAAAATGTAGCATTTCTATTGAATGGTGACGCCTGCCCTCCGCCATGGGCGAGTGTTCCACTAGAGTTGGTTTTTGCACGACAAGAAAATCTTTTACCTTACCACTCGCATAGGCTTCTGTATATACACCAACACCAACCATGTCCTTAGTCAAGAGCGGCTATGTCCGGGTGTTTCTGAGGCTATTTTCCGGCAGCATTCGTATGCTGCAGGCAACCGTTCCTCCCACAGAAACAGGGATCGATTTGGCAAATGATAGCGCCAGCGGAAGACCACTTGTGCCCAAGTTGAAGCCAAATGAGCCTAGGCCGGTGAGATTTGCTCCCAGTACCTTGAGAACCGATTCCATGACCAAATGGGAGCTCGAAAGATTGAGAATTGTTCCTAAGTTGTCTACATTTTACGGTGGAAACCCCGTGCACGAGGACAACATTAACCAGTTGAATGCATTGGTGAGAAAGTATAAGAACTTGCCCACCAGAGTGTTGGACGTCAAGGAGTTGAAGATGTACAAATTCATTTCGCTTGAGGATTACAGAAAACAAGCGCAATCTGGAACCAGACTCAAAATCGGCCACCACAAGGAGTTGTTGGAGTTGTTGAACAGATTGAGAAGCATCGAGCCTGAGTTGATGCCCAAAGATGTCATCGAGGTTTTGCTGTCCTATTCGGCTTCTCTGGAATCGAAGAAGCGCGTTGTCCAGCAAGCCGTGAAGTCATTGGACGAGTTTGGTAGAGCCAACACCGTCGGTAAGAGAAAAAGAGCCGTGGCCGAAATTTCAATGGTCAAGGGTGATGGTTTGGTTCTTGTCAATGGCAAGAGTTTCACTGAATTCTTCAAGAGAGACATTGACCGTTCCAAGATCGCTTACCCTTTCAAGGTGGTTAGCCAGGAGGGTCAATATAACATTTTCATCACCACCGCGGGAGGTGGAATCAGCGGCCAAGCCGAGGCCGCCATGTACGGTATTTCTAAGGCTTTGGTTGTGTTCAACCCATTGTTCAAGTCTCGGTTGAGATTGGCTGGCTTGATGACCAGAGACGCAAGAAAGGTTGAGAGAAAGAAGCCGGGCAAGGTCAAGGCCAGAAAATCACCAACATGGGTCAAGCGTTAATCTACTTGTATATATTATTCCACATTTTATCAAGAACACATGTATTAAAAACGTCAAACGTAACAGGGCCCTCACTGAACGTAGCCACTCTAGTTTTCGACCTGTTCCTCTTGCAACAGCTCCAAGTACCTCAATGCACTTTCAAGCTCTCCCTTCAAAAACTGCGGAACCTTGCCCTGGAAACTAGCACCCTTTCCTCCCCCCTTCATATTGGTCAAAATTCTTTTCAACTCCCCCAGAATTTCTTCTGAACGAGGGCCCATAATCTTGACCATACCCCCGGTGCCAGATTTGTAGTCACCGTTGATAAGAGCAACAGTGAATCCATCAGTTAAATTGACGCCGCTGTCCTTGTTTGCGTTAATTAAGGTCAAAAGTTCCTTTTGGAATAAGTTAAGATATTCTGCAGAATTATCAGCTCTATATTCGAATGCCACCGTGCCCCGCTTAGATTTGAAATAGTTGAAGATCTCAGTTGCACGAATATTGGCAAGCTGCTTGAGCAAAGCACTCTCGCGTGATTGCGCTTTTTTGTAGTTAGCGTTGAGCTCAGCAACCTTTTGGGTGACATCTGAAATCTGACATGACAACAGAGTGCCCAGCACTTCCTTCAAGATCGAATGGTACGAAGAAGCGAGCTTAGATACTCTGGAACCACATGCAAAGTGCAATCTGGAGTGACCTCCACGAATATTGGTCTGATGCAAAAATGTCACGGCCTGAATCTGGGACGTGGAAGATAAATGGGTACCGCAACATGGGTTAGCATCCATTTCTCCGATTTTCACGATCCGAATAATACCCTTTGACAAGTCGTAGTCGTCAGGAATGTTGGATGTGTCGATCTCTTTTCCATGTTCGTCCGGGGTAGCGACTTTGATAGGTATAGCCTGAAGGATGAGGTCCTCAACCTTACGCTTGACTTCCTCCAACTCCTGGTCCTCGACCTTTCGAGGCAATTCAATGTAATTGATAGTGTCTCCCATTGACCAACTTAATGTTTCCAAGTCATAGGTGTCAAACACCGCCGAAATTAAATGCTGGCCGGTGTGCTGTTGCATTATGTCAATTCTGCGGTCCCAGTTGACTCTCAACGTAACTTCGGTGCCGATATCAATAGGCGTAGGCGTGACATGCACCGCATTCAAACCTTGGCGCAACACCTCACTTACAGGGATGCTGGTTTCATCGGATAGAATGATGCTTCCAGTGTCGCATGGTTGTCCGCCGCCCTCGGGGAAAAGAACAGTATCTTGGAATTCAACAGCGAATAATTTCTCTTTGGGCGTGTCTCTCTTTTTGCCTTGCTTATCTTTAGAAGATGCGATCGGCTCAGTGTACTCTTTGCAAGACAAGACAACCGTTTGAAGGGTTTTCAAGAAAGAATTTTTTTGACAAGCTAACGCCCCGACTATGGTAGGGATCGCGAGAGACATGTGGAATAGGCTATAGTATGGATTTTCCCAGCAAAGGTGACAGTTGTGTACCGAGCGACAGAGCCACACGACTTGGGTGCGATAGCACGCGCATTCGGTGGCATTCGATATACTTCTCTTTATCTATGACTCAATTCGAGCTAACAGATACGCTTGTTGGGCTAATTGGCAAGTCAACATATCCGGAATCAGAAATCAAGCGGATAAGAAATAGCAACACTATATCACATCTAGACCTCTTGGATTTTTACCGGCGATGCAAGCCCACCTCGTCTCTTTTGGAGTTGGTCAGAACCACACGCATGGTAATTCCCAATAAGAACGTCAAGAACGAGACGCTTCCGAAAACAAAAGAGTTCTTAGAATCTATGGAGCTTCTCAGGCTCAAAGCGAAGGAAGAAGAATACCGAAGGCTTGTTGGCACGAGTCCGAACATGAACGCCTTGTTTGGCCAAGAACTGGGCGAGGCTCCGTATAACCCAGCACAGGAGCTCAAAGAGACAAAGAGCCATATAACCACTATTTTCAACATCTTGATTAGTGTTCTCAGTGTTGTATATGCTATATGGTACTGGACAGACACGTCATGGAAAATCAAAGACAGTTACAGGGTGTTGCTATGCCTCTTCTTCGGACTACTAATATTGGTTGCTGAGGTTGTTGTATACGTCGGCTACTTAAACAAAATCGAGGATGCCAGATTGAGGGAGCGCAGCAAAAAAGAAGTTAAACGAGTAATTCGCAGTGTTACCCTCAGTTAGCCTCTCTCAACAAGTTCGATGCGAATGGCGGTGACTGAGGAAGCATACTGATATCGACAAACTTAGGTTCAGGCTTCGGCATAGGCTTATAAATCTTCTTGTCGTTGATCTCCAACTGCTTATAGTAACTCCACTTGAGCAACGTGAGGAAAAGAGATAGGAATTTGAAGTCGGGCCACAAGGTGTTCACAAACTCAATCGAACACCTGGTGGTGCATTGCCACAACAAAAAGTCGCTCAATCTATTGTGGCCGCTGGTGCGGATTAATATATCGAGGGGCCTCGACTCCAGCCCAAAGTACATATTGTCGTCAAGAACCTTTGTGCTAATATCCTCTTTTGCAATACCGTTTGCTTTTCTTTTGATGGCTATAGTTTTGATTGAGTTGGCAATATCATCTCTCGATGTGTAAGGAGTACAAATATTGAGAGTCTTCTGACTGTCAGGGAAAAGTGACTTTTCCTCTACGGCGGCAAGCTCCCTGGCAACATGCTCGGGCAATAATGCCTTATTGCCAATGACTTTCACTCTGATCTTAAGCTGACGGAACAATGATTCGTCTGCATTGATAAGAACGCTCAACCGAGAAGTGAGCAATTCAAAGAGATCGTCAATTTCTTCCTGGGGCCGACTAAAGTTCTCAATGGAAAATGCAAATACGGTGATTTCTGAGATTCCCAACTTGAAGCAGCACTGCAAGATCTTAGTGGTTAACATTGTGCTTGTACTACTAGCGAGGTGCTTTGACATACTGTTGATAACGACTCGGCTCCGGCGGTGTGGCCCTGCTTCTGGCCAATGCCCCTCTTCTTGGCAAACCGCCGATTCCCGTCCATTATTAAACCTAGATGACCAGGGACAGGGCCAGACGACAACACATCCATCATAAACTTCTTGGTAAGATTTAACGGGATCCACAGAAATGGAAGCCTCAGGAATATATCAAGAACAGATTGAATTGGCGTTACGTCTAACATCGGGAAGTTGAACACGCTAAAGAGAAAATTCGTGAAGGACTGCGATCACAAACGGAAATGGTGCGCTTTATACCTCATCCTTGTGGACGCACAAGAAGTGGCTGCAAAACGGAACTTTTCGCATGCCACTTTTGACATCCTGCGCCTGTAGGCTTATATGGGGACCGGTGCGAGACAATGGCGTACATATAGACATGAGTACAATAGCGGGTTTCAATGTATTTTTTGCCCGTTTCGCAAAGAGCAACCTGAAACAAAATAAACTGGTTGAAATACATCTTGTTCAGGAAATCGCAAAACTTTCGAATATCCAAAGAGCCTCGTATGTACATATATAAAGGCTAAAATTTAGATTATTTTTTTCAATCACTTTTATCACCTATACCACAAATCACATGAAACTCTTCGGTTAGTTCAACGCTTTCGACCCACTGGAAAAGTCCAGGAACATCCTTTCTTGAGTGAACACATTGCCGTTTCATTTCATAGGAAATTTACCTCGACCCATCTGCTGGAACATTTTTCACATCAAGGTTTGGGAATTCCATCTGATCTATTAAATATAATTATTTTCGTTAATCTTGTACATGGTTAGTATAATCTTGAATTCACAAATGAAGTTAAAAATATAGAAATAGAGGTATATATACTTCAGGTTTCACATTCTCGTCTTGACTGTTTTACTTCAATTTACCTGTGTGGCATTTGCATCCAGCCCGCGACAAATCAGAGGGAAACAAAAGTGGCCCGACCTTCAAAGTGGTTGGATAAATCGACCCCACATTCCCATAAAAGTTTTATCCGGCTCTAGTGCAGATACGATTAATATACTCTTTTACGCTTTCGTCAAACGCATTATTTTTCGCTTCTCTTGGGGATTCCATACCGTTGAACCCTGCAGCTGTCACGTTGGTACACCACACCCACCTTTACCGATTGCGTACGCCCCGGCTTTTGCGCACCCATACATATATATATTCCGGCACACAGAGCAGCGTTTGTTTACATGATTGCACCCTCGCCATCTAAAGGCGAGAAGACTGCACGGCCAACCCCGGTTAAACCTAAAACCTTCACCAGAGCCCTCAAAGCGAAAGGATCCAAGTATTTCAACCGAGCAATGTCATCCTTTAAAAAGTCCGGTTCCGACAGTGGGGCAGCTGACTTCAGAAAACGCCAAAGCAGGAAGGACGAAGCCATCAGGCGCAAGATAGAGCACGAGCTCTCTAAGAAGAGGGGCCAAAACTCAAAGGCATCCCGCAAGAATAAGGCGGCGCCAGGTACCGTGCTGTACTTGAAACCTTCCGAGGCTATCATATGCAAGAAGGATGTTGTTGTCTTCAAAGCGGCCCAATTGATGTCTGCCCGCAGGGAGAACTGTATTCTTGTTGTGGACGACAATGGAGAGTTGATTGGTATTTTCACGGCGAAAGATTTGGCATTCCGCGTGGTGGGGTCGGGGATCAATGCCAACTCCACCACTATCGAGCAGATCATGACTCCCTTGCCGGTCTGCACCTATGCCGACAGCCCTGCCTCTGATGCCTTGACCTTGATGGTTGAGAAAGGATTTAGGCACTTGCCTGTACTTGACGACCAGAATCACATTTTTGGAGTGTTGGATATCACCAAATCGTACGCGCAGCAAATGGAGAAATTGGAGAGGTTGCATGCCACCTCGAAGAATCTCTACGACGCGTTGGATTCGGTCCACTCCGAAATGGGGGTGTCTGACCAGCCCAAACATATCTTCGAATACTTTGAGGATTTGAAGCTGAAAATGGATGGGCCCACATTGCTGTCGGTATTGGGCCCGGCAACCGTTCCCATTTATACGAACATTAAGTGTTCTGTGTTCGAAGCCACCATTCAGATGAAGGAAAACAGAACCACGGCCGTGTTGGTCAAGGACACGAATGGTGAATTGAGCGGGATTTTCACCTCCAAAGATGTTGTGTTGCGGGTTATTGCTGCCGGATTGGACCCCAAGAAATGTTCGGTAGTTCGAGTGATGACCCCGCAACCGGATGTGGCGAGAGAATCCACTTCAATACAGCAATCGTTGCGCCAGATGTTTGAAGGCCATTATCTCAATTTGCCAGTCGTGGATGATGAGAATGACATTATTGGTATTGTGGATGTGTTAAAACTCACCTATGCGACATTGAACCAGATTAAACGCATAGAGCTGAACCCGCGCGACCTGGATGTGTCAATGGAAGAGGCCAACGAGGGCCCAGCTTGGAACAAATTTTGGACTTCGCTAGATAATGACAACTCCGATTGTGTTGGCTCAGATTCGGTCGCGAGTGCGCCAGATGTTACCGCCTCGGAAATGCAGCTGTTCAATATTGAAATCGGACCCTCGGACTCTGTGTCTGCGGTAGAAGACAATCTGCTTTTAAAGCTGGCTAGCAAGAGTATGTCTAATGTTTCCAGGTTCGAGCCATTTACGTTTAAGTTCAAGTCCCCTGCGCCGCATGGCCGCGTGCACCGTGTTTCGCTCAGAGAGGGAGAAACCTACAGCGACTTACGAAGTTTGATCAACGAAAAGCTTCATCCCAAGGATCTTGAGGCCATTAGCGCGACGGCGGATGGACCAGAGGCGTATGCCATCAGTTATGTTGATGACGAGGGAGATATTGTGTCAATCACGTCAGACAATGACCTCGGAGATTGTATCCGCATCAACCGCCAATTGGGGAACCAAAAGGCGGATTTATTTATCCACAATGCGCACTCCTCTGCCCAGGTAGAGCACTCCAAGATACAGAAGCACAAGCAAAACCAGGAGCTGGTTGGCGGTGCGGCTACAGGGGAGGTGCTTGGCGGTGTGTCTACTGCTGTTCTTATCCTGGGAGCCATCGGTGTCGTCACGTTGGTGGCCACCGCCTTTGCAGTGGCACGGCGCAAGTGATTGCACCATCACGGCGGAGAAGGTACAGAGAAAAGTAATCCATCATTTATATATACATGTATACAAGTACCGGCGTTTGCACGTGGGTACCACACTATCTAGTTCGCAGACTCGGCCCGGGCGCTCTCCACGAGTTGGCGCAACACCTCTTCTTGCTCCTGCTCAGAGCGTTCCTTGTTCAAGTAGACGTTTCTGGTGTCACTGAAGTCTTCCGGTCTCAACACAATGGCATTGGGGTTTCTTTCGCTCGACCATCTGTGGGCGATGACCGTCTTCAACTCCGAATACAAGTACTCCACGTCGTGGGCTCTGGAGATGGCGTGGTCCCTGATGTCAAATCCCAACTTCAGTTGTAACGCCTTGGCGAAGCGGAATCTGAATTCTAGATCCGCCAAGGAAACCTGGCCGTACTGGCTCGGGCTGATGGTTGTGCCCTTGATGTCGGCGTATGCTTCGTTGATGGCCTGGGCCACGGTTTCTGGGGTATGGGTTGCCTCGATATCCTCGGCACGCACGGAGTTTGCCTTCCACGTGTTGATTTTGAAGTCGGGCATGTCCTCTGCGGCGTTGAATGGCTTGTAGCTGGGAGAGTTTTCCTTGTTCAACATGACGATTTTGGACGAGGCATCCACCTCGTACTCATCCTGGGTGTCGATAATCTCCTTCTTTTTGGCTTCCTTGGTGCCGAAAAAATTGCCGATGAAGAGGCGAGGCGCGGATGTGGACAAGGGTCTGGCGCCGCTTACACTGGCAGATGGCCTGAGCAACGCAAGTGATCTGATCATGGCTGGAGGGAGTATGGATGGATGGGAAAGCGAGTGGAAAATTTGGCGCAGTGGTGCGGGGGCTGTGTGCAGGCACGACCCGCAGCCCCGGGCCCACACATACCGTGCCCTAGAACCCAGGGCCCACACATACGGGCGCCGGCCCATGCGCGGGCAGAGCCACGGGGTTGCGCCCGCCCTGGGCCGGCGCCGGAGTCTACGTGGCGCGGCGCAGCGCCTGTAATTTCGTGTATTTTCGTTTCTCATTAGTTCGTGGTGGTGCGGCTCCTGCGACAGCACCACACCGCGAGCACTCCGAACGCGGCAAGCAGTACGACGGCCGCGAGGTGGCCGTCAAGGGCAGGGCCCGGGGCGGGGGCGGCGAGCGCAGGCGTGGGGGTGAAAATGTCAAACGGGTCCTGTCTCTTTGTGTTGGGGTTGTTTATGCTGGACGGAATGGCGGACGCGGTAGCAGACGAGGCGGACGCAGAGGCCGAGGCGGACGCGGTCGCGGTCGCGGAGGTGGAGGAGTCGTCGGAGTCGGACTCGGTGGACACGGAGATCTCGCCCTGGTTGCACCAGTCGTGGACCGGGATGCAGTTGATGTACTTGCACCACTTGCACTTGTTCTCCTCGTCCTGCAGGCTCTTGGAGTAGAGGTTTCTGAAGAGCAATGCAAAGTAGATGATGGCCACGGCAAAGCAGGCGACGCGGAGGGCGAGCCACAGGAGCACCTTCCACCGGACCTTGTGGCTCCACTTGTTGACGGGGTTCCAGTTTTGCACAAAGAGCTGCCACGTGCGGGTGTCGGGCTCGTAGGTGTAGATGCCGTCAATGTACACCTGGGACGGGTCGGGAAGGAGCACGATGGAGAGGAGAAGACCCATGCAGAAGCCACCAATGTGGCTGAAGTTGTCCAAGCCCGGCAAAAGCCCGAGCACGATGGACACAAGGATCTCCGCCACCAAGATGCACACAAAGAGGGCGTAGCGCTTGGTGCCGTACATGTTTGTGTTCTTGGTGCCGCTAAAGACAAAGAGGAGCAAGTTTGTTGCAATCACGCCAAAGAGCGCGCCGGACGCGCCGGTGGAGGCGATGCCGTCGGGCGAGAAGTTGGCGCCCAACAAAAAGCCGGCGACGCCGCTGGCCATGTAGATGACGCTGTACTTGAGCCAGCCAATCTGGCGCTCCACCGACGCGCCCATGGTGAGCTGGAGGAGCATGTTGAAGATGATGTGGAGGAAGCCCGCGTGCAAGAAGATGGGGGTGATGACACGGTACCACTGGTCCGGGGCAAACTCGCCGTCCACCACCGGCACGCCGCTGAGGCCGCAGAGCTCGCTCAAGTTGCACACGGAGTTGGCGGTGGAGGTGGAGTTGGCGCACGGGTAGTTGATGGAGGTGTCCAGGGTGATGTTGGTGATGCGGTGCATGCACGGCACGTAGCGGGCGCCCATGTTGATGAGGAGGTAGGGCGACGGTCCGACCATGGGGTTGAAGTACGGCTTGGTCTGGATGGGCGAGCCTGTCAACCGCGCCATCTTTGCGAGCTCGGCAATGAACACCGCCACCTGCACCGCCGTGGCCACCATGGTGAACCACGGGAGCTTGGTGTAGTGGAAGCGCGGCAACCGCTTCTGCAACGCCACGCGGTTGCGCTCGTTGAGCTGCTGCCACCGGCCCACGTCCTTTTCCGAGCCGGTGTCGGCCAACCGGTCCGCGGCGTGGCGGTCGGACGTGAGCGACGCGCGCAGCTCGGGGTACGCGACGTAGCCGTACGGCACTGCGGGCGGCGGCGCGTCGAACGGGTTGGGGGCCGGCGCGAACGGGTTGTGGCGTGGGGTGCGGAGCAGGTCGTGGGGGGTGGCGAACGGGTCGTGGGGGGCGTCAAACAGGTTGTGGGGCGAGTCGGCAAACGGGTCCGAGAGCGCCGAGAGCTCGTGCTGCTCGTAGGCGTCGGAAGCCTTGGGCGGGAGCGGCGGCGGGGGGCTGAGGTCCGACGTGTCGACGCGGGTGGGGTAGGCGCGGTGCAAGCTGGCGAAGCTGTCGTCGTGTGGCCCGGACTGGAACGTGAAGGATTCATCGTCCAGGTATGGGGTGTGGGCGGCGCCGACAAACTGGGATCTGAAGTTTGCCATGGCGACCGGAGAGTAGAGGGAGTGAGTGAGTGGGAGTGAGTGAGTGGGTGAGTAAGTAAGTGAGTGTGAGTGAGTGTGGGTGGGTGTGGGTGGGTGGGTGGCTGAGTGAAAGAACAAGTGGGTGCCAGGCGGTGCGGTGCCAGGCGGTGCATGGATGGTGCAGGCACGGCGGAATGTGGGGCGGTGCGGGCGAGCGAACGGGCGGCGCGGGCGAGCGAACGGGCGGCGCGGGCGAGCGAACGGGCGGCGCGCCATGGACGGGGGCGAAACCTACACTGCACACGAACCATACCTATATTACACTATTTGAACAAGCTCTCGTTCGACAACGGGTCGGCCTTCATCACCATCTCGCGACGCTTGACCTTGCGGTCCAACGCGGCGGTGGCACGTGACCGGGCCTGGTCCGCCGCCTGCTGCTTCTGCTGGGCGCGCACGGCGTTGGGCGACACGTACTGCTTGTTTTCGTAGATCTTGGGGCCGCCGAACGAGCCCTCCAAGATGGTGATCAAGGTCATGACAAAGCGCGGGCCAATCTCCACCAACGACAAGCCGTCGGTGTCGGCCGCATCGGACTCCTTCGCGTCCGCGGTCTCGGCAATCTGGTAGTTGCGGACCCAGATCTTGTTGTCGACAATGGAGAAGGTCATCACGTGGTCCACGAACGGCTTGGACTTTCTCGCGTTGGGGGGCACGCCAAAGGTGTGGGTGAACATCTCCTTGATGAGCTGGTGGTGCGGCGAGTCGGAGAAGGACTTGTCAAAGCTCAAGATGGGCCGCGAGCCCTTCAAGCAGTTGCCGGTGAAGTTCAACTCGTCCAACGTGTGCATGTTCTGGATGTAGAACTTCATCGTGGGCCCGTTGGGGGGCTTGGAGATCCAGAGGTAGAGGTCCTGGTGCTTTCTCGCCTCGAAGAAAAACACATTGTTGCAGTTGTACAACTCCGCCACCTCGTTGAGCTGGTGCAAGTTCTTCTTCGAGTCGAACTTGGGCTCTTTTCTCGCGTGCGGCATCAACTGGAGCAAGTCCTGGATCAAGTGGCGGTGTCTGTACGTCACCCCGCGCGACGACGTCACCAACACCCTTTGGCGGTTGATGTGCTTCGCCTTCTCCGAGGTTTCCTTCGACAGCTTGGACTGCAATGCTTTGTAGATGGCAGACATGGAATGAGCTTGTGGTTGGAGTAGCGAGCTTTTTTTCCGCGAGATGAGCCACCCATACAGGCGCACTCCGGCGCGCCATTACACCATACCAGGCAAGTAGCCCACACTGCCCGAAGGAGGACCTTCTCTAATTCTGCCTTCTCTAACTCTACTCCTCTATCTGCCTTCTCTAACTCTACTCCTCTATCTGCCTTCTTTACCTCTCCCACCTCTACCTACCTACCTCCATCTCCACCCTATCTCCACCTATCTCCACCTATCTCCACCTCCACCTCTCTCCTGTGGGACTTGTGGGACTGCGCCACCGTCTACGGTTTGTATCCATGAATATTCATTAGCTATGTATGTGCGTGCCTAGTGCTTCTCCAAGTGCTTGGCCAAGAAGTCCTTGACAAACTTGTCCTCCTCGGGCGACGCGGCACCAATGGCAGGGTGGGCGGGCTTGGCTGGGCCCCAAGGCTTTGGCGCGGCAACAAAAACAACAGCTCCCAATGTGGCAAGAGCCAACACGTGTGGCTGGACAGATCTTCCGAGGATAGTGTAAGCGGCACCCATTTTTGTCAGTTGGAGAGAAAGAAGCAGACACCCGTGGGTTTTTTGTCCACGGGCCGCGACTGCGAGCCCTAATTGGCCGTGCCCTGTGCACTCCCGCCCGTGCCAGCTGCCACCACGCCCGCACCGGCGGGCCCGTTTCGGCTAACCACAGCGGGCCGCGGCCGCCACCACTGCAAGTCCGTGGCCCATGGCCTTCACCAATGGGCGTACAGGCGACACTGTAGCCCAAGGCGCGCAACCCGGCCCATTTGCTCACCCGATATTTCCACCCGCCATTTTGCACCATTTGCACCATTTACACCATTTGCTCCATTTGCTCCATTTGCTTCATTTTCTCCATTTTCTCCATTTTCCGCCCGCCATCGGCGGCGCCGGACAAAACCGACACTCGGCCAGTGCAATCGGGCGCCCGCGGTTCAGTGCGCGACGCCAAATGCGACTTGCTATCGCGTAGATAGTCGTGCACAATCCAGCGCGAAGCGAATAACGGCTCCACGAAATTGGTACCTCCACATCTATTGCTCCCACCGCTGATTGACCCGAGAGCCCCACGCATTGCCGTTTTCGTCCCCCGCATCCGACTCCTTCTTGTCTGTCGCCCTTGTTTCATACCCCAGACGCACCTCCACTCAGGTTGCGCCTCCATTGACTTCTGAGCCACACCCACAATGACGGACAATCTCAGCACCAGTTTCATTGGGGCGTTCGCTCTGAGACTAGAATCGCTTCTCCCCAACAGAAGCGGCTATTCTCTCAGCGAGGTGGAGCTCAACCAGCAGTTCATCTCGACCACAAACCTCTTCATCACCTACTCCAAACCGTCCCCGGCAAATGGCCAGCAAAACTTCATGTCCGACATTGCTAGAGAATTCTTGGCCATCATCGAAAAATTGAATATAGACCCAACCACCAGGAAGTTACGAGAGAGAGATGAAAAGGTGTTGACGTCGACGCTCATCATGACAAAGTTGCTCGCCGTGCTAATACGCTTCAACTGGGATGAGCGCAAGAACCCAGAAGAACACAGCATGAGCCAAGGCATGTGCTCCGAGTACGAGAGTTCGAGCGAATATGACGAATTGGAATTGTACGCCTTCCCAGCGCCTGCTCCCCTTACTGTCGACATTGCTTACACTCTCGAAGTGTTGCTATCCCTCATGTCTCCCGAGGTCAACAGAAAGGCTTTGGCTACCATTAGAGGCATCACCTCCGAGACCTTGCCTGTTCTGGACTATTTTGCTTTGCCCAGCCCCGAATATTCCCCTGACCAAATCAGATTGCACATTGAGGCAATTGATAACTTCATCATCACCATCTTGAGATATATTGCGGCTTCCAATCCTGAACAGTATTTCTCCTTCTTGAAACGCAATTTATTCATTTGGTCAGAGAAGAATGATTACATTCCTTTGCATGCTATGCAAAAGTACGCTTGTCTCCTAAGGTATCTCTATTGCACATCAGAAATTGCCATCTCCAACCTAAGGCGCACCTACACTGCGATTCCATTTATCCGCTCAACCGCATGGAAAGAACTCTTTCTTTATTATAGCTCGGTAAATCTTCAGGTGCAGTGCATTTATAGACCACTGTTTTACTCCCAGAACATCTATGCGGGAAGTCCAGCTGAGAATAACAGCAAACTCCTTTTCGACTTTGTTGCAACTGCATTTGATGAGCAATCAGCCGTTACTCCGTGTCTCTCTTCGTGGCTAGTTTTACCTTGTGTCTCTGATTTCGATGAGCTTTTGTCCAAACCCAATAAGCTTAAGCAATCCTTCAACAAGCGAATCAAATTCTTGATGGGAATAATCCGTGACTCTCAGAACAGCAGCGACTTGAATGCCTTCGAGTGCTTGATTGACATATTTTTCCTTGGGTGTCGCATGCCATCTATTTCTGGTGGCATTAGAGCGTTTACACTCCGCTACCTCGAAACTACACATGAGTCATTGAAAAAGATTCGGCCCAAATTGACTACACCCGCTTCTCAGAAGAAATACAGAGAATTATACATCAAGTCTCTGGTTGCAGCCATTGCCGTTAATTCCAAGACGTATGTGCCGAAGCTTGTACATAACTTGAAAGATTCTATGAACAAATTTGCCAACTCCTGGGAAGACCCTGAATTCTGCAGAGATATTTACAGCTACATTCTAATGATCAAAGAATTATCTAATAGTACGGGATTTGGTTCTGTTTTTAGTGAAGTGATTGGCGAATTGCATGTCGAGTTGAAGGCGTTGGTTCTTCGCTTGTGTCGCCAATTAAATGAATTCAATAATTCGAGGATCGATGATTTACCCATTCCAGAAGCAAAGGACTTTTCTGGTCAAGAAACTCCCAAGTATTTATCACCAACGCCCTCTTCTCAAGCTCAAGACCCAGTGAGTCAGCCCAAAATTAGCGTGAGAAGGCAGGTGGGTGATATATCTTCTCAGGAGTCGAACAACACTTCCGTTAAGGCATCTGAATCTGTGAATCAAAAGCTAGAAGTCTTTGGTGTGTTGGAGAAGATCTTAGCCGATTTACTCCACATATTTACTGGTGCTCCTCAATATTTTTTCGTATGCGGGACATATGAGAATCAGTCACCCAGCGAGTCTAACTGTGCAGAACTATTCGAGTTTGCCCAAGAAGCTGCTTATCCTATAGGGCTCGCCTGCAAATTCAGGTCAATTGTGGGCTCATCGGTGTTGTTTGACGCTGCAAGTGCTCTATCAATGACGTTAGTGAGAAGAAACTTTGAAGTATTAAGATGCAATGAATCGAGAGATTTTATCACGTCTTTATCTTGCATTTTTGTTACTCAAGAGACAGTGAGTTCGTGTACTTTTCTTTCTTTGACAGATCCAAAGTTCAAATCTTGTTTTGCTTTCCTTAACAGGTTTTTGCAGGAGCGATCCTTCTTGTTCAGTGTTACCCCTACAAAACCATGCTTTGATAAAAGTTGGTTTCACTCTAAATGTGCACCTTTGGTTGAATCAATTGAGACTGTCCTCTTTTTGGCCCTATGCACTCATGATATCCAATTTTTCAGCTTGATTAAAACTTTGATCAAATGGCACATTGCCGAGTGTAATAATGGGTTACATTCACCCGACTGCTTTAAGGACAATTTACTTAAAGTTTTTGAGTCTATTCTGGATGACGACTTAGCATTCACGGGACTTGTTTCTCTACAAAAGAGGATCAGAACAATTCTCATTGGCGTAACACCAAAAATGTCCTTGTACCATGCTTGGTTGCTAATATATCAAAGATGGCTCGTAATGGTTGAGCGTGAAGGTCATGCTGAATCAAGCGACGAAAATCTTGTATTCAAGCATTTTACTGGATTTTTGGTATGTACTTCTGGTTGTTTTTTCAACGAGGAATTCACAAAGAAGCATCCCGTGGAGCAAGAATTTATTACATCAAAGGTTTCTTTGTTCTTTGATAAAGCGATTGACTTATCAGATTCAAATGACCTAGTCACAAGGGTCGTAATAAAGGAAGCTTTGTCCAACGAACCGCATCCGGATGTGTTTTACATGATAGGTGAAAAGTTAACTAAAGTGGCAGTTACTTACATCGAGGCTGGTGAAGCTTCTGAAGAGGCAATACTTTTTATGGAACAGCTTTTTTCTATTATTGCAGCTATGCTATCTGTTATGAACAATGGATCTTGTACATTGGTTTTGATCTTACCTGACTTTGCAGAGTCGGTTTTGAAATTCATCGACCTAATCCCAAATTCAGTTAGGAGAATCAAGCTTAAACTTCGCTTCTGCAAGTTTGAATATGCTGCTGGTGTATCGAGGTCAGAATTCGGCTTTTCTGGTGATGGAAAGTTGAGAAATTCAATGGCTAAAATATTTTTTGATTGGCTCGAACAAGCTATATTTGGTAAATCTGATGAAATTGAGGCCAATGAAGGAAATGAAAAAACAAATTTAGAGCCAGACTCAAATTCTTCAAATGCGAACAGCGTTGCTTTGAATACCAAGGCTTCTGAGATCGAGTATTTGAATGTCGAACTTGCAAGCGAATGCTCAAAGGTTCTTGAAAGACTATTGAAGGATTTGGCTTTAGAAGTTCCGGAAGGAACTAAAGAAAAGAACGTCAGGCGCATCAAAGACTTGATATTCTCGAATTATTTCTCTTTGTTTTACAAAATTTTGCAGAAGCACACTTCTGCAAACCCTAGTTCTATGATGCGGTCCAAGTTTAAAATCCAAAGCATTACTGATAATTCGTTGAAGTCGATTTCAAACTTGTTAGAAGCAAATACTGACATTGGAATGCAGTTTGTTCTTTCTTTGGGTTACCATGAGAATAAGACTATCCGGTCTTTTTTCTTGAATATTTTTGCTGAAATGCTCATAAGTCGGAAGTTGTATGACAAAGAAGAACATTCTGACGAATTTTTGCGTGCTTTGGCTGTGAGTGATATCATTGGACCAATTGCATTTGTGTCATCTCCTGCGGAGCACAATCTTTTGGCTACTTCTCTCCATGGAGTGTTCAGCTATCTCTCTAAATTGGACACTTTGTTCTATCAATTGTTGGAAGAAGAAGTGAGTAGTATTACCAGGTCATCAGATATATTTCGTCGAAACAGTACTCTCACTAGGTTGATGTCCATATTTGCTAAAGAGGATGGATTGCCCTATCTCACTGTGGTCTTAAAGCCGTTTATTGAGCGGATTGTCGATAATAACATCGTCTTTGAGGTGGAGAAGACTTGCGAAGATGGGCACGCTGAATTATTCATGGAATACTTTACCCTTTTAGTGGATACCATTGTTGATTCTATGGCCTGGGTTCCCGAATCATTTAAGTTCATCTGCTCCAAAATCTTTTCTTGCATTAAAGAGAAGTTTGAGGATACTGCTATTATAGCTGTTGGCTCTTTTATCTTTCTACGCTTTTTCTGTCCTGCTATTGTCAGTCCTGAGTCAACTTTTGACATGCCTTCTATTGACAGCAAAGTTAGACGGTCACTAATGCAATTAGTGAGGGTTATGCAATATATCGCAAACGGAACACTTAATTCTTTAAAAATAACTGGACTTCAAGATCGGAATGAGGAGTTAAATGCTTTGAATGATAAAGTTGTTTCATTTTTAAAGAAGTTGGCAGTTGCCAAGACTGATGAGATATACCCCTTCCACAAAATGACGAGAAAGCCTACCACATCTTTGAGATACGTGCACAAATTCTTATACACTTATCATACAGCTATACATCAGCGCTATATTTTGAGTGACCTTACTTCGTCAAGCGAATTAACGCGAAAGATTGATGTTTGGAAGAGAATTGATGTCGCTTTACTAAAGATGGGTTCTCCAAAGTCATATATTTCATTGCAAGGCACTAACTCGTATAAAGTTGTCGATCTCTCTACTAATATCAGCAATTCTATGTATGCAGACTTCATGGCAAAGCTTTCTGCGAAAAACATTGAAATGACGTTTGAATGCCCAATTGTTCAAAGTGCGGTGTTCAATGATGGTACTCCTGTGGTGGTTGTGAATTTCAGACACTTACGGGATATCGGATATGATATACCAACATTTGTTTATCTAATTTTTGAAGCAGCAAGCAAAGTTTGGGATAATCGCTTTTACCTTGTCAACGACTTCACTCAGTTTTTTTACATGAATATTTTTGGAGAATCTTATATTTCGTATCTACGGAACTATGCCCACCCTAATTTCTTCAAAAATTGTGCAAAGATTTACTATTTCAATCTTCCCAGAAAGAAGCATTTATCCTTCGTCAATGAGGCTACGAATATCCGTTCTGCACGAAACGATAATGATTTCAAGCTCTACTTTTATTCTCATGCTGATGATTCTCTGGTTGTCAATTCCTTATATCTTGGGGATTCTACCTTACAGGTCAATCATGATGTCAGGGCAGTCTTTAAAAATTGCAAAATATTTGAAGAGGACAGTCAAGAATTTGCTCCTGTCACACTCAAGCTTGGCCGTAAATGGATTCAGATTTGCTTTGAAAAAATCTCTATCGATGGTAGCCATGTGGCAACTAAGCATACTAAACCGGTCGAAACTTTTTTGGTATCGGATCTCACAAAATGTGAAATTTCAGATAAAACGGGTGATGCGAACGAATTCGTATTGTCTCTCAACCGCTATAATTATGAAATTACATTGTCATCGCCGCATAGGCAAGAAATACTTCGGTTTTTATACTTCTCTATGTTGAGAAATTCCAAGCAAACTGTTGAAATCACAAATCTGGAGGACTCGGAAGAAAATGAAGTTCAATTATTTGGCAAGCTTCTTAATATTGTTTTCCATGGGCTATTAGAGAAGGACAAAGAAGTCAGGAGCGCAGCATCCCATTTATTTTCGACTATTTGTTCATTTTATGATTACGACTTGGGAATTAAGTCTACGCATGCTCAACGTGTCGAATATCCTGTCGATACCACGGCTTTTGTTATTTCTATTTCCAAGTATTTCTCTAAGAAACTTGATAAGGTCACACCTGCTTTGATAAAGGCATTTTTCAATACATTTGGTGATTTAGCTCCTGATGCAAAAATTAGCGCCATAATGTACATTTCCCCATGGATAGACAATGTTGGCCAATTTTTAAACGACGAGGATGGTGGGGAGCTTGTCGCTGATATCGTGAGACAATTTTGCAGAATTACTGACACTAATCCAAATATGGTTCCATTTTTGAACGAACGAATTTGGAAAAGCCTATTCTCTGAAACAAGACTTACTCTGATTATTGTGGACGAAATATTGGCGTATACTATAGAAAACAAATCTGAAAGTTCCAACTGGGATTCCCTTATATCAGTGATTTCACCCAGCGTTGAGATATGCGGAGAGGTTATCTCGCGGTTGAACAAATGCATTCGTGAGACACAAGCAACAGATTCTGATATTGTTTTACAAAGCAAGTTGCTAGAAATCATGGTTCTAGTGAAGGTATGCACTGCTGTCTCCTTCAACTCCTACGTTTTGGCTACATTATACTTACTGGATGTGTTTTTCTTCTGCACTCTTTTCATCAATAACCCAACACTTGAATTTGGCTCTGACCTACAAAATTTGGTTGTTAATACAATCCAATCATTTTCCGGAAAGCCAAATTTGACTGAGGAGCAGTCAAAACTCATCGACAGTAGCATTGAGTATTTTAGCAGTCAAAGGGCAAGGATGTTGTTTGGGTTGACTTCTAGAGAACGATCTACTATGTCTGACATGATCCAGTTCTACAACAAATCCACTGCTTTTGAGTCATTTTGTGATGTTCTACAGGATTTCATCGCAAAAATGGGTTCAGCGGACGACAGAATTAGGTGGATGACACGCTGGTCCTCCTTGTCTATGGCTATCACATTCAGTAGCTCTTTCTTCCAGAAAAGGGCGCTACTGGGTGTGACAACGTTGGCCAGATCTGGCATCAGCGATGCTACAAGCAGCCGTGTTCTAAAATTACTCGGAACCATGATGTTTGATGATCTTGAAACCTTCTCAAACTGCTCTATTGCGTGCGGTCAAATCGAGGAAGGGTTGACAGTAGACTCGCCATACTTTTCTTTGATCGTCTGGACCCAAATTGCGTTTTCATTGCTCGAGTTTTCTTTCACATATCAAGCTATTGCAAATGGCATCGCCCATGCCCTTGAAAAGGCGACCGATACCGAGTCGGCTCTTGAAAGCTTTATCCTGCAAAGATGCAATATCGAACCTCTTTTATCTTCCTTTGAGAATGAAATGGGGGTGAAGTTTGTTCGTGGTAATTTACCACTTCATTTTTTCTACATCATTTGCAAAGGGCTAACGGTATCCCATTTCCGTCATACTTCTATAATGTGCTTGAAGAGAGTTTTGAGCACGAAATTGACACGTTCTAAGGATGAGAAGGAAGTGTTTACCTTCGCATACCTTTTCATTCTCTACTTGGCGACTCCGTCATCCACATTTGAAGAGGCATCTGTGGAACTTGGTTTCCATGACGACGAATATATTACAATTGGTAAAGACCATATTCCGAAAGTTGTCCTTGAGTATATATGCCAAGGAAGCCATGAATCTAAGGTGGCCTTGCTCATTGCTTCGCATATATTCAGCGCTGGATGTGATGCCACCTTTAGCCAGAAGTTTATTGGATTCTATTGCCACCTCTACAATACCTCGCGGGAATCGTCTTTATTGATATTCCATCTTATTAAGCTGCGTTTGCACGATAACATTGTGACCAGCGTGAATGCTACTTTGGTGAATAAGCTCGCTTCCATTGAAATGGCAATATTGCTGGATGAAACATATACTACCGTCTCCAATGAAATATTGATAAGGGAGACATTGGAATACTATCAGTTTGATATTATAAACCGGATCGGGAAATTTGAAGGAGGGTCGTTCTCCAAGAGTGACAAATCGTATTCTCTCTCGAAGATGATCGAAAAAATTTTCTATAGGGGGATTTGCAGTGTCCTTGAAGGTCACAGATTAGAAAAATTCTGAGAGAAGCAAAGTAGAAATTATATAATTAAGATATGCAAAAGATATAGATTTTGTAAATTGATGCAAATTATTCTAGCGACCGCTCTCCTTTTCGATGGCTGGCATGAATAGCCTGAAGAGCGCCATAGTCACCTGTGCGTCCTCGACTGAAGAATGTTTCCCCGTGTGTATCTGGAGCTTTAGGTACTCGGAACACAATTTCAGAAGTGCCGGCGATTTCGTTTTGGACTGCTTCCGGAATTCGGAAAAGCGAGACGTGTCTCTTGTCATTCCCCTGGGATGTGATAAACTCAATGCTTTCAAGTCATTTTGTACCGCATGTCCCACAAGAATTCGATGCTTCAATATATCGGCGACTTTATGTTGTGCTTCCTCAAATGAAATCGCCTTGTGCATATCCTTTGACGAGACTCCAGATACCCACGTACGCCAGTCAGTAACCCTTTCTTTTGGTTTGACAAACTCATCCATAATAGTGACGCCGTAAAAGTTGACGATGGAGACTCTGGCCAACGCCGACCGATCATCTACGCCCACACCAACAAACTCACAGTCTATGGCAACATATTTTCCGGGTGACTTTTTCCTGGCGTCAGTATAAACAGCAGCAATTTTGTTTGCTCCTGGCTGGATAGAGATCTTTGCGCCGTTCTCAGTGGTCCAAAGCGCATGCTCTAGCGGAGTAAGAAGCGTCTTGTTCGGTACTTCTATTTTCGGTACAGTGGCATCATCTTGCAGCTGTTTTTTTACCGGTTTCTTTTTTTTCTTTGTGACCTTTGCCACTTTTCCTTTGTTGAGCTTCTGGCTGAGAGCTTTCCAATTCAGGGAAAGGGAAGACATACTCTTCTTGTATTTCGCGATTCTAGTAGCGATGAGGGCTAGTGATAGTGCTGCAGCATACAGGTTGACCGTTGCGTGCATGGTTAATACGCCAGTGCAGAAATCCGGGAATCAAGAAATATATTGCTTTAAATTATGCTAAACTCGACAGATTATACACTTGGAGTGCCCATGTAATTTTATCGATGATCTCTTCGCATTCGGCGACGCTCTCCGCTTCTAAATCATACTTTTTCTTTATCGTCGTTTCCTTTCCCCCAGAATAGGTTGCCTTTTGGATCACAATCTTGAAGTGATTGGGGTTTTTACTCTGCTTGTATTGCTTGATTTTGACAATTTGAGTGATGTGAAATGAGCTCGTTTTCAAGAAGGTATCATTATAATACTTTGAGTAATTATAATGGTGTAAGTAGTGGTGGTGGTGATTGCTGCCGCTGTTGGTATTGCTGGAAGAGAAAGGGTTATCGTATGGGTTCTTCTTCCATTTCATATCATCAGAAGGTGCTAAATGGATATGGTCTCCATCAATTATAAGCGATTTTTCTATCCTGTTGAGAATAGGAGACTTTTTTCTGTATACCTTCCACTTAAAATAAATTGTATTTAGAGTAGCCGGTAATTGATTGGGCCCTTTACCATGTAAAATATCTCCAAACTTGAATTGATAGTCAGTTTCTTCTGGCACTGGGCCATTTTTGATTGCTGAGCTAGTGCTCTTACCCTTTGTCTCTATGCTAGGTTTCTTTTCAAGTTCAATGGCCATTTGTTGAAACTTTCCTTCTAATTGCTTTGTGGGGGGTGTGATTCCTGTTGGGGTAAAAGTCACTGACGATGGAGTTATACCACCCTCCATAAAAGAGTTTATATTGGCTTGCAAAATATTCTCTCCCATGCCAGGTGCCTTCGGTATTAGCCAAAACAATTTGGTACTCAAATCCTCTAAACAAACGGTATTGTCCAATAGAGCCACCCATTTATGGTTTTCTAATTCATTTTTTTGATTCATGTTTTGCGTACCTGTACGCTCATCAGTTGTATAAAGCTGATAATCCTTTCCTTCAAAGTGATATGTCTCACCAATTAAGTCAAGCAAACTTGAGGCAGTTATAGTCGCCTTGGTATAGAAACTCACAAATGTGCCTTCGGAAGTTCCAGGAATGTTTCCTACCTTAATTTCAATGGATTTACTGTTTGTTTCATCTGCCTCTTTCGCTGATACGTATTTCTCCTGAACATTATGAGAATTTAATTCCCTCTCTTGGTACTGAAGGAGACTCTGCTTGAACTCAAGTGGAAGTGGAGTCTGCTTTTCGTTTTTAGCTATTTCAGCATCATCTGTGACTTTGCATAATGCAAGACAATTTGGACAGTTGTAAGAAGAGAGAAGTCTGGTTCTATCCAAAACACCAAATGTTGAATCGTATAGCTCGCCATCTTCATCTATTAATTCGATTCTCCATGTGTTAGGGTTCATTGATTTCATGTCGAGTTTTATCTCGGAAGATGTTGTCAATTTTAATAAAATAGATCCAATACAATCTATGATGCATACACCACTGCTGATCTCCATCTGTTTTATCTCCGGCTCCGTCTTTGGAGGAAGAAAAATATCAATCTTGACAAGTTTACTATTTGGAGTAGAAGCAGCAGAATTAATATAGCTGTAATATGTCAAAGGGTTCTTGTTCGAAGATATGTCCCTCGATTGAATCAATGAGCTGAGGTTGGATTGCTTTTCTGATTCAGTAAAAGGCATCTTATCGTAAATCTTCTGGAAAGATAAGGAGCTTTGTTTTATTTGCCTTGGATCATTTGATTCTGATTTCGAAGTTTCTTCCAAGTAGTCTTTTCCGGTAGTTGATGTAAAGCGAGATAGCTCATCCTGATCAGGTTTTCCAAAAGAAGAATCTTGTAATTCAGTCTCAGCACCCTTTCGGTGTCTTTGGAGCTCCGGGTCTTGTAGAATATAACTCTCTGGAACTGTGTAATCGTAAATCAAAGAATCACTAAGGTCATCTAAAGAATCGGATTTCATGTCCGTAAATGCAGAAGAAATGGTTTGGTAGCTTCCGTCCTCGTCAAGAGTTTCGTCCACATCACCGTGCACATATTCCCCTTCATCTATTCCATCATCCTCATCACTGATAGAGGTAGAAGCTGTATCATCTCTTTTCGTGCTCTTGAATTCGTGAATCCTGGAATTGGTCGTACTTTGGCTAACATAAGGAGCGCTTATACTCGAAACAGTATCTTCGGCCCTTAATGATTTCTCAATAGTACTTGAAAGTGTTGATACCAGCTGAGCAAGTGATTCAGCACTGGAGAGAGAAATCTTATCGTCGATAGACCCATCTGAAGAGCTTCCTGTATTTTCCGAACGTTCAGGTTTCTTGAATAGCTTAGTAAGGTGGTGCATTGGCTTTTCCATTGCCTTTAACTTTGAGTCATTTGGTGTCAGCGACATTTCGTTGTCCATTGAGATGGTACTAGAAGCTTCATTCAATGTAAATCTCTCTTCAATTGTGTCACCCGATGTCCTCGTTATGGTCGATATCAGCCTTAGGGGCTCTTTTTCTGTTTTAGATTTCTTTTCTGTTCTTTTTCCTCCTTTGGATTGCTTGGGTATAGACTTCGTTGAAAGGCCCTTGCGGTGACCAAGTTGGCTCGAGGTATAATGGCTCGAATCTAGAGGAAGCTCGTACGGAATTGGAGGTGATTCTGCTCGAAATGAATTCAAATACTTGTCATTGTATTGATTGTGGAAGAATCCCCTTTTGAGAGGCTTCATAATATTAGTTGTCCCCGGATCAATTTCTCCACTGGCCCAATTGACGGCTCTCAACTGTGCCCTTAGCTGTGTCGGCTCAAACGGAAATGCCATTTTAGAAATTGCACTTCTTTTTGTTCATTACCAAAGGTCAACTTTGGCTTTCAGAGAAATATAGATGAAGAAACAGTGTATCGGACGGGTATTTCAAGGTTATCAGATATGCGACCAGAGTATAAATGCGATCCCACCGGGGTGTGAATGTTGGTCACGTGTTCTAGATAAGCTGTAGGATTAAGGAATCATGGCCTTGCCCTCAAATAATCTATATGACAGGGTCAAACTTAAGATAAGCGTAATTCAATTTCATGTTTCTGCCATTCTCCAGTATTCATGTGGATTGAGCTCAGTAATTTTTTTTTTTTTTTCTCCATCTTTTGCTTCCGCTGCGACGACATTCACTTACGTAACTCTACATTGAGGGCAAATGAGCCGTATAGGGGGTGAAAAGGAGTTCTAGATCGTATTTGCAATTTCTTCTTTTACGGTAAATACATGTTTGCTGGTATTGTTTACGGCATCAGCCAAACTAACTGTCCCAAACCAACGTGACATTTCCATGAATTTTTATTGAACATGTACAAGGGTTGCGAAAATGTGACTACTAGATATAAAGGTGTGCAAAAATAGCATATATGTACAAATATATATGTGTGTATATGTAAGCTCATGTATTATCTGCCGTCATTTTGTTCAAGATACTTTGTTTTATCGATTATTTCATTCTTGCTTGTTGAATCTGGTTTATTTCCAGTTGCGATAGGTTCCTCGCACAAATGCCACTAATCCACTTCAGCCTCCTTGCACATATGCAGGGTGCAAGCACTTTATATACTGGACGCAACTCCACTTGATCTCAATCGCCGTCTACAATCGATTGCACTCTATTGAGACGAGGCTGTTGATCACTTCCGTCTCCAAAGATCCAAGCTGCAACTTTTTTACCCGAAACGAGACATCTGTTTTTTCACTGTCCTTTCTTTGTGCTCTTCCCCAGTCTCTCTTGTGTAACATTGCTTAGCACACTCGACGATTGTTGGCCACGCCTTTTACATATTTCCTATTCTATTTACAACACCAGTGAAACAGCAAGGGAATATTACTCATTGTTTTATTGAATGCTGCTTTGAGCAACCTGTGTGATCATTCTGATTATATTATGTCTTCTCCAGCAAGAGACGATGGTAGCCTTGGAAGTTTATCCCACGAAATCAATATCATCTACAATAACTATGCATCCAATGGAAACAACCTGGAACATAGTCTAGACTCAAATGGTAACGAGCCAGGCTATCTCAACTCGCCATTTGTTTCCAGGAACTACCGCCGAGCCTTGGTTGAGCGAGATGCAGATGGAACACTGCAAATGGGACAAAGCGAACCAGGAACACCCGCATCTTCAAACTCATTTGACTTTAATTCCGAAGATGCTGTCGGTAGATACACCAATTCTTCTTTGAATGTGCTTGTGGATACCCCCTCTTCAGAATCAGCTTACAGACTGCTAATTTCCTCCGCGCCCTTGATTAGGGTGCATCGCCAGCTGGCCCCAAGAGGAGAAGAGAGTTTGGAAGACATTGGTGACCAAGAATATGATTCCATAGAAGAGGATACAGGAGATCAAGAATACGATTCAAGAGAAGAGGATATCGAGGTTATTGAAGAGCCACCATACGAGTCCGTGTCTCATCCGCTTCCTGATGAATCCAAGGACAATTGGGTAGAAAAAGGTGCGGCGGTTAAGGAAGTTCCAGGCGAAATTTCGCCCCAGGTCATTCGCAGAACCGTCGAAGACTTCCAATTTGGCAAAGATCTCGGTGAAGGGTCTTACTCGACTGTGGTTCTTGCGACCGATAAGATTACGCGCAAGAAATACGCGGTAAAGATCTTGGATAAGCGCCACATCATCAAAGAGAAAAAAGTGAAGTATGTGAATATCGAAAAGCATGCCCTCAACAGACTCAGCAGGTGTCCCGGCATTATTTCTTTATTCTTCACATTCCAAGATAAGCACTCCCTTTACTTTGTTCTTGATTATGCTTCCAACGGAGAGCTTTTAGGCTTGATTAAACGTCATGGTACCTTGAACGAAGATTGCACCAAGCATTTGAGTGCTCAAATCCTCTCTGCTTTGAAGCACATGCATGAACATGGAGTCATTCACAGAGATATCAAACCGGAAAACATATTGTTAGACGATAAATTCAGGATCAGAATCACTGACTTTGGCACTGCTAAATTGCTCGAAAAGAAGAAGAAAAACAACTCCGAGGAGGAAGAGGAATATCCTTTGGATGTCCGTGCTAAATCTTTCGTGGGCACTGCCGAATATGTGTCGCCTGAATTATTGGAGAGCAAATATTGCGGTAAACCTGGAGATGTGTGGGCATTTGGTTGTATTTTGTACCAAATGATTGCCGGGAAACCCCCTTTTAAAGCCACCAATGAGTACTTGACTTTCCAGAAAATCACCAAACTTCAGTATGCTTTCAGTGCTGGCTTCCCGTTGATTCTCCGTGATTTGATAAAGCAAATTTTGGTTTTACAACCTTCTCGCAGAGCCACTATTGAGCAAATTCAGAACCATTATTTCTTTAATGATGTCGACTTTAACGACGATGATAAAATTTGGACAAGCGAAATCCCCGAAGTGGGCCCGTATAAAGCATCGGCAAAGTCAATGATGAAAATGCCATCACAGGCCCGAGCAGCTACACCTGCATCGGTTGTGGTTAAAAAGCCTCAACCAAAGGCGTCCCCGAAACCAAATAGAGTGGTATCTGCTCGTAACCCCGATACTTCTGGTAATGGAAAGGGATTTAGTGCTGCCAGCGTTGCAGCCTTGGTTCTCAACAAAAGCGAGGAGGACCATGAAGCAGATCCTAGTCCTAAGGCGAAAGTTATTACTTCCTCTAGCAACAGCTCCAGTAGGACACATCCTGCCCCAGAGTATATTCCTGGCACAAACATTTTAAGGCCTACTATCCATACTATGGCGAGCTTTTCTAGGGGTCAGTCTAGTGTTCGGTCGGATTCCAATTCTCTGAAGAAGCCCAAACCGAGAATAATTCCAGTGGCACCACTCTCAGCGGTGGAAATGGCGTGGCAGGATTTCTTGGAGTCGCCCACAGAACGGATTATTAATGTGGGCGAGGCGATTTTCTGCAAGCAGCCTAATGAATACTTTGAGAAGAGAAACAAAGGCAATGTTCATGACGCGCCCTTAACTTTGGTCAACAAGCTACAAGCGATGGATAACCGGGATCAAAGTGGGTCTTTCCTTGCTAAGGTGGCGCATGGTAATAAGGGGCTTAGAGAAGCTTCTGTGCGGGATGCTTCGTCGAAACTGTACGCTGATTCTGAGAGTGAGGCGATCACCTATTACATTGACGAAGCAGATGGTCTGATTGAGCCAATTCCGGAAGAGAAGGTGCCTGAAGCACAAACAAACTCGCCCACATCTACCAGCAAGATCGGTAAGGGTCTTTTCCGAAAATTCTTATCCCACAGCGACAAGAAAAACGACTCTCAGTCGGATGCCAATTCTGTTGCGTCTGCTGGTAGTACTGGTACGCGCAAGTCTGTATTTTCGTTGGAAAAGGCACGGTCATGTACTATTTTGGTGACCACTCACGGGAGGTTGTTAGTTTTGGCACAAGAAGATCAGCACTCCGAGCAAAAGTTGATAGTTGAGATTCGCCTCAATTTCCCATTCATCAAGTTCAAAGAGGTTGTCTCGACCGGGTCCAAATTCAGCAAGATGATACCGTCGACGGGGATTTTTGCTGTCCAGGCTATACTGACCACGTTTGTATTTGAGGTGGAAAAGTTTGATGTGGATAAATGGACAGACTCGTTGGCCAGGAGCAAGATAAATCAATACGAAAGAGACTACGAAGCAGAAAACAAACGGAAGCCCCAAGTCAAGAGCACACAAGTGCCGACGCCAAGAACACCAGATATGTCAGGCACTGCGCAGGTTAGCAGGCACGTATCTTCAGGGACACCTTCTGGAGGAGGCAGCCAGCACCATGATGATGTCCTGTCACCGTCAGACGTGAAAGAAAAGTCGCTGCCTCTTTTGAAGGCCAAGTGGAAGAAGGGCAAGAATACTAAGCGAAGACCTCCGCCTCCGGCTCTAAGCCATAGTCTGGTAGGTCCAACTGGGTTGGGCATAGCAAGCAGTCAAGGAGATTACGGAACTGTGCATGCTGCACAGTTGGCCATCTCACAAAGCGGATCGGTGACAGACAACCGCAGGTCTAGCTTCTCGCGAGATGGCCGCCACGAGCACACGCCACCTCCCAGCCACAACCACAGGAGCACTGGAACTCCGGTGGCCAAAATCACGCCTCTCAACTCAAAATTCCTCGCCAGAACAAGGGGCAGCAAGTGATTGCAAAATTGTATATATGTATATACACCTCAATTCATTATCTGAGTCATTAGAAAGCGGGCGAGACCGCACTTTGGATGTATGCTAGACTATGGGTTCACGTTACTAATTCCATGTTTACAGTTTGTCTGTCTACAGTGTCTGTCTACAGTGTCTGTCTACAGTGTCTGCCTACTAGTTCGGCTATCTTCCCCGCAAAATCCTGTGGCTAGGGCCGGTGGGCCTGCGGTTGGCCAAATCGCAGTCACAGAACGCACGTGCCCACGTAGGCACGACGCACTGGAGTGTCCTGTACACACACTGGCGGTCGCACCAGTGCCACAGCCATCGCCATTCGTTCACCACACAAAGGCCTGCACAGTGGTGGGGAGAATTTCGCTTTCTCAAAAATTTTTCTGGCACACTTCCCTCTTGATTTTTCACTTTACACTACACAAGGTTAAAATGGCTAAGTTCATCAAGTCCGGTAAAGTTGGTATGTACCTTTTCAAACGCTAGTTGATCCTATTCCCTGCTGGTGACTCTCACCATGACGCTTTCTTGACCGACCCTGTTGTCGATATCCCGAAGTTCGCCCAATCTTCAAACGTCTCCCACCGATGATGGCAGGCCCTAGAAAAAGAACTTATCCAAATAAGTCAGCGGCACCATATAAACGCCAATACAATGGCTGTATGGTGCCGGTGCTACGTGTCAAAGCTTGGGTGGCTTTTTTGCCCATCCACTGTCGCCCGAAAAATTCTTCACCCAGCAGGATCCATCCCGCAGCAAACATACTAACATCAATAGCTATCGTTACCCGTGGTCGTTTCGCTGGTAAGAAGGTTGTCGTTGTCAGACCACACGATGACGGCACCAAGTCTCACTCTTTCCCCCACGCTGTTGTCGTTGGTATTGAGAGAGGCCCATTGAAGGTCACCAGAGCTCACGACGCCAAGAAGGTTGCCAAGAGAACTAAGATCAAGCCATTCGTCAAGTTGGTCAACTACAACCACTTGATGCCAACCAGATACTCTTTGGACGTTGAGTCTTTCAAGAACGCTGTCACCCCAGACTCCTTGTCTGAGCCATCCCAAAGAGAAGAAGCTAAGAAGGTTGTCAAGAAGGCTTTGGAAGAAAAGCACCAAGCCGGTAAGAACAAGTGGTTCTTCACCAAACTCCACTTCTAATCTCATTATATAACTCATATAACGTGTGTAATAAAACTTCTGCAACTTCGGTATTCTGTCGGTAGCTGGTGTGGTGCCCGGGGCGTGGGCTAGGCGTTGGGCGGGTCGTGGTCACGTGATGCGTGGCTCGGGCAAAAGGTTTTTATCTCCTCCCCACTACACTGTAACACACCAATGGCCGAACCGGTTGACATCTCCCCGCTCGAAATTAAAGAGACTGGCTCTGACCAGAAGGGCACCTCTGAACAAAAAGTCACTCCTTGGGAGGTTGAAGGTGCCGTGGACGAAAATGGCCTCGCCCAAGGAATCGACTACAACAAGCTTCTTCAGTCCTTTGGCACCAAGGCGATCACGCCCGAAACTCTTGTGAGGTTCAAGGAGGTCACGGGCGAAGAGCCTCATCCATTCTTGAAGAGAGGCGTGTTTTTCTCCGAACGAGACTTGCACCGGATTTTGGACTTGTACGAACATGGCGAGCCCTTCTTCTTGTACACGGGTAGAGGACCCTCTTCCGGCAGCATGCATTTGGGCCACATGGTGCCATTTGTGTTCACCAAGTGGTTGCAGGACGTGTTTGACGTGCCCTTGGTTATCGAGTTGACGGATGACGAGAAGTTTTTGTTCAAGCCCAAGTTGACGATCGAGGACGTCAAGGGCTTCGCCAAGCAGAACACCAGAGACATTATTGCTGTCGGGTTCAAGCCGGAGAACACCTTCATCTTTTCCGACTTGGAGTACATGAACCCCGCCTTCTACGAGAATGTCGTGAGAACCTCGAGACAGATCACCACCTCCACCGCCAAGGCGGTGTTTGGGTTCCAGGACTCGGACTGCATCGGCAAGCTCCATTTTGCCAGTATTCAGATTGCCACGGCGTTCCCTTCGTCGTTCCCCGACGTGTTGGGGTTGCCACCAAAGACACCTTGCTTGATTCCCTGTGCCATTGACCAGGACCCGTACTTCCGCGTGTGCAGAGACGTGGCGGACAAGTTGAAGTTCTCCAAGCCATCGTTGATCCACGCCAAGTTTTTCCCCGCATTGCAAGGCGCATCGACCAAGATGTCGGCGTCGGACACCACGACGTCGATCTTCATGGACGACACCGCCAAGCAGATCCAAAAGAAGATCAACAAATATGCCTTCTCCGGCGGCCGGGCGACGTTGGAGGAGCACAGAGAGTTGGGGGGTAATGTGGACGTGGATGTGGCGTACCAGTACCTTTCGTTTTTCAGCGACGACGACGAGAAGTTGGCGCAGTTGGCGGACGGCTACAGAAAGGGAGAGATTTTGTCGTCGGAGATGAAGAAGGAGTGTATCAGTGTGTTGCAGGAGTACGTTGCACAGTACCAGGCGAGAAGAGATGCGGTTGACCAGGATACCATTGATGCGTTCATGAAGCCGCACAAGTTGGTGGGGGGGCAGAAGCCGAGAAAGGTTGCAGCTAAGGAGAGGCCAAAGAAGAAGTAGACGGGCACAGTAGACACAATAGATACATGAGGTGAATAGATACATGAGGTGAATAGATACATGAGGTGAATGTGACGGATGAGTAGGTGAATGGATACATGAGGAATGGATTATGAATAGGTGGATACAGAGGCCACCTCAGTACGAGATGCCCACGCCCAGTCCCGGCCAGTCCTACTCCAAGAGCTGCCGCACGTGCAGCATCACAAACATGAGCTTGTCAAAGTCGCTGTCGTCGGCGCCGTCGCCGGGCCCAAACCACCGCGCCCCCACGCTCAAGATCACACTGCGTGGGTGCCGCAGCCGCTGAACCACCTTCCCGATCTGGCTCGCCACCACCTGGATCTTGAGGTTGCGCGGGTCGCCCACTAGCACCACGGGCTCCACGCCGAGCGCCGTGTCGTCGAGCTGCGCGTTGATGGCGGCGTGCGCCGCCAACGGGATGTCGAGCGTGGTGTCCACCACGCCGTTGACCATCACGTTGAGAATGATTTTGTTGTCAAACTCCACCAGGTGGAACCGCACCACGTCCGGGCCGTACGCGGCCGTCGCCTGCTTGTGGGTGTGGGTGTCCATGGGGGGTCTGGGTGGTGCGGGTCCAAGTGGGTCCAGTGGGTCGGAGTGGGTCGGTCGCGCGCCCGGCGCGGACCGAGCGGCGCGGACCAAGCGACGAGCGGACCAAGCGGACCGAGCGGACCAAGCGGACCAAGCGGACCAAGCGAAGAGCGGACCAAGCGGACCAAGTGGCGCGGCGCACGAGGGCGGGGCGGGGCATATTGTCTACGCGGGGCACTGGTGTCTTGTCGCCGTGGCCTCTTTGTCCGTTAGTCATGGCTCTGTCATGGCGCCTGTATGGCGTCGGGTGATGCGGCGGTGGGTGCAGGCGGGCGCCCGGCCCATTGTGCCATGCCTCCGCCAAACCACAACAAGGGCGGCGCGGAATGGCAGAATGGCAAAGCCACAGATTGACCCCGGGCAATGGCAAGAATGGCGAGAATGGCAAGAATGGCAAGAATGGCAAGAATGGCGCGGAATGGCGCCGCGGCGCCGCGGCGCCCGTTACTAATCCCGGTGCTCCTCCGCGCACCGTTACTAATGCCTTGGTGCGGCCGCAGGTACAGGCCCGCCGCGGCCGCGAGTATATATCACCACCGCCAGTGCCGCACCCATTCCGCCGCGCCAATAATGTCTGCCTTCTGCACCGCCCCCGAGGCCATCGAGGCCATCAAGAACGGCGAGTTCTTGGTCGTCATGGACGACGAGAGCCGCGAAAACGAGGGCGACTTGGTCATTGCCGCCGAGAAAACCACCCAGGAAAAGATGGCCTTCTTGGTGCGCCACTCGTCGGGCTACGTGTGTGTGCCGCTCTCCACCGCCCGCGCCGACGCGCTCGACTTGCAGCCCATGTTGAAGGACCGCACCGACCGCCACGGCACCGCCTACACCGTCACCTGCGACTATGCGCACGGCACCACCACCGGCATTTCTGCCCACGACCGCGCGTTGACGGCGCGGCTGTTGGCGGCGGCCACGTCGCGGCCCGACGACTTTATCCGCCCGGGCCACATTTTGCCGTTGCGTGCGGTGCCGGGGCTCCTCAGCCAGCGGCGCGGGCACACCGAGGCGGGCGTGCAGTTGTGCCAGTGGGCGGGGTTGCAGCCGGCGGCCGTGATCTGCGAGCTTGTGCGCGACCTGGACGGCTTGATGATGCGCTTGGACGACTGCGTGGCCTTCGCCAAGGCCCACGGCATCCGCCTTGTGACCATCGACACGCTTGCGAAGCACGCGGCGTGATGCCCGCGGTGTGTACCAATAAACAGTTTCTGACAGTAGCCGGTAGTCTGGGCTATCTAGTTTGCTACATCTGACCTGGTTGACCTGGTTGACCTGGTTGGCCTGGTTGGCCTGGTTGACCTGGTTGACCTGGTTGACCTGGTTGACCTGGTTGGCCTGGTTGACCTGGTTGACCTGGTTGGCCTGGTTGGCCTGGTTGACCTGGTTGACCTGGTTGACCTGGTTGACCTGGTTGACCTGGTTGGCCTGGTTGGCCTGGTTGGCCTGGTTGACCTGGTTGGCCTGGTTGGCCTGGTTGACCTGGTTGGCCTGGTTGGCCTGGTTGGCCTGGTTGACCTGGTTTCTATACGCGGCTTATATACCCGGCACGGTGACGCGGCGCCTACGCAAGCAGCAACTGCGCCTTTCTCTTGCCGCTCACCTCGTCCTTGACCGACTTCACCGCCACCGCCACCTTGTCAAACACCCCCACAACCCGCTTCTTGCCCGCGCCGTCGGTGAAGGTCAACTCAAACTTCTCCTCATTGTAGTCCGCGCTCGCCACGTCGCCTAGGTTCTCCAACTTGATGAGCCCCTCCACCCCAAACTTGGGCACAAGCACAACAATGCCATTGTTGAAGCACTTGATCACATACCCCTCCTGTGTCGACTCGTTGTTTCTCATCACCTGACCCACATAGTACTCAATACTGGCCCGCCCGGCAAACTGCGCATTGCGGTGTCTCCGGTTGATGTTCTTCACAATCAACTCCATCTTGCTCTTGTCCCGGTGGCTCAAGTCCAAGTTCTCGTATGCAATTGCTCCCGCAAGCTGTCTGTGTGCCACAACATCGCAGTATCTTCTAATCGGTGACGTGAAATGCGTGTAGATGTCCACCGCCAACCCATAGTGTCTAAAGTCAGGGTACCCGTACGAACCCGAAGAAAAGTACTCCGCCGCCATCATGCATCTCGTCGACATGATCCGCACAAGCGTGTTGAAGTAAGCGTCTTCTGGGTCCTCGCACCGGTCCAACGAGTCCGCAAGCGCCCGCGAAGACTCGGTAGAGATAGACATGCCCTTCTTCCTCACCCGCAACATTTCGTTGAGCGCCTCAAAGTTGGTTGCCGGAGGCGCCGCGTGCCGTCTCAACATTGCGGTCTGTGGGTACGAGTCGTAGATTTTTCTCGCAACAGAGATGTTGGCAAGCAACATGAATTCCTCCACCAATGAGTTGGTCTCCAAAATCTTCTTGATCTCAACTTCCCCAGGATCGGACGTTTCACTGTCCATGTGCACCTTCACTTCTGGCGATGCCAAGTTCAACGCGCCCGCGTCCAATCTCTTCTGCTTCAACTTCTTCGAAAGCTTGAGCAATATTCTCATCGACTTGGTCAACTCATCCTGCTGAGAATCGTCGTCAATCCTGAGTTGCGCCTGCTCGTAAGAAAACGCTTGCCTGGACTTGATGATAGACTTCATGTATTTGACATCCACAATGTTCGCGTCTTCATCCACTTCCCAGATCACAGAGAATGAAAATCTCTCCACATATGGCTTCAACGAGCACAAGTTGGTACCCAACAACATCGGTAGCATATCAATTCTCTTGTCCACCAAGTACACCGACGTGCCTCTGGACGCACCCTCGTTATCAAGAGCAGTGTTGGGCTTGACAAAGTGTGTCACATCGGCAATGTGGACACCCACTTCGTAGTTACCATTGGGTAAGGGTTCGGCATGCAATGCATCATCAATGTCCACACAGTTGGGGGGGTCGATAGAGCACACGAGCTTGTGTCTCAAGTCAACTCTCTTCTTCAATTGCTCATCCCCGTTATCCAAATTCTCGGGGACAACCCATTTGTCACCTTCGGTGGGCAAGCATTCCAACACTGCCTTAGAAAATGGCCTATATTCAACATCGTGCTCCAACAACAATGCTTCCGTCTCCGCCTCTGCGCTTTCAATTTCACCCAAACTGCGCACAAAATGGCCCTGGGGGTATTTAGATGTAGAAGGCCACGAATCCACAGAAACAACAATTCTCTGGCCCAATAAATCCTTCGCCTTTCTTGTCTTGATTCTAATCTTGGGCAACAATTTGTCCATCAAAACAACAAAGCATGTTTTAGACGCATTGCCGCTATCTTCATCCACGGAAACCGAGGATGGGGCAATTTGGCCAACGTAATACCTCCAGGATCTGCGGGTGATGCTTACGATTCTCGCTGTAGGTTGTGATCTGTCCTCTTCTGAAGCAGTCGTGGCCTTGACTGCCTCCTGGGCCAATACACGGCGCTCTTTGTCTGAGATGATACTTTCTTGAATTTCATCTTCAGCATTGTCGTTTGCTCCTATAGAGCTTTCCTCGACAATGGTGGTCGATGGTTCTCTCCACTTATCCTTAGAGAGCAATTCGACAATAACCAAATCTCCGTTGAAGGCTCTGTTCAAATTTTTGGTTCCCACAATCAATAAAGGCTTCTTGAAAGCAGGCGTCTGGACGGTTCCTTCCAAGAAATTGTAGGTGGAAATGTTCAAAATGCCTTGGTACAACGTACCGTTTTTGATACCTGCCATAGTTCTGGACGTCGTGTAAAATTCAGGGAAAGTAATTTCGGCAACGTTCTTCTCAAAAGATTCATTCTCCGTGGGGATCAAATCTCTCAAGTCGTCGCCATTGGTTAAGCCATCAATATATTCAGCTAGGCCACGGGCATCAACTCCCTCGGCGATCGCTTTAGTTCTGTTGTCGCGGTCATTGCACACAAAGACAATGGCAACTGGCTTTTCCAGATTCTTGTTGTTAAGATGGTCACCATACCACTTGGCGCACACCCGGATAGCTCTATCGTTTCTGTCATTGATAGACTCGTTCTTCTCTCTGGCAACATATGTGGCCTCGTTGAACTCGTTATGGAAAACAACAAAGCGCTTGTCAGCAGCTTTCACAAGAGCACGGACTCTTTGGTAGATTGGGAAAGACCGGTTCTTAACTTCCTCAAGCACAATTTGAGGGATGATGACATCATAAAAGCAGTCTGGGTGTTCCAACAAATCGATGGCTTGCAACACAACATTGGTATCAACAATGATATAGTGCTGACCTCCATCTTTAAGCTTTAAAGGCAGGTCCAGCAAGACAAACTCGGGCAAGTTGCCAGAAGCATCAGGTTTAGCTGTGTTGATGCATACATTACAGAGCTTAGAATAGCATGGAATGTCGGATCGAAGATAGTGTTCCCGTACGATTTTGGTGCATCCACCATTTCTGGATCTCACAAATACCTTATTGGTAGCCGTGAGACCAGTTGAAAGTCTCTTGTTCAGCAACATGGCGGTTATAGGATTTATGTGTGGGAACTTTTCTGCGAGAGATGGGGACATCACATCAGTACATCTTGCCCGTTGTGTCCGTACAATGGCATCTTGATTTGCCACCTTGGGCGGTTACATTTGATGCAAGCGGATTTGCTTGCTATGATACAAAGGGAGGATTTTGAAATCCTTATATTGAGCCTCGGGAAGCTGGTATATTTTAAACCGGAAAAATAGTGTGGGTGGGATCAGTGCTCGGAGCATTTTTGTATAAATAATTCGCAACTTTAGTGAGTTTCTGTCACAGTTTGACACACGTAAAATAGAGTAAATACAACACAAAAATACAAACTACAGTATTATTGAAAGACAAAGTGGAACACTGAAGTAAGCAAGGGTCACCGCAAGGGAGGCGCCTACTCTGCGATTAATTGATAATTATTAAATATGCATTGGTATACGTTTAATTTACACCGAGTCACTGGTGGCCCTGTCATCAGGCTTTTCATCGCTAGAGTTTGGAGACTCAGAAACAATCTTATGGTTATCAACAAAGACGGTATCGAATTGTTCTGGGTGGCGAACTCTATAACTCTTGACCGCGGACGGAATCAAATCAACGGACCAAAGAAGAAGCAAGAAGCCATACCAGAAGCAGATGGTCCACTCGAAAACAGCCGAGGTAGAAAGGTAGTCGTCACTCATAAGCACACCAAAGCACACCGCGAAGACGATGGCGCAAACAATCCAAAATATCTTGGCAAAAAATGACACCATGTAGAGGTTGGACCAGCGGCCAGTGCCAAACACCACTTTTTCATGGTTGGGATGCAAACGGCTAGAGAAGTTGCCAAAGATAAACGTGATGGAGAAGTCACAGATGCAAGAAAGAAATATGAACACAATGAACACCCCCACCATGGTGATATGAACATGCGGGTATTTTGTGGTCTTGAAAATAGTCACGAGAAGAATGGCCACCTCTCCGATAAAGGCGAGGATAATGCTGGCAATCGCAAGTCTGGGCTGGTGCTTCGACACGTACGGCTGGAGGTTGCGCCTTTTTCTCAAAATGAGTCCCATCAACAATGTTCCGAGAAAGAAGATCATCTGGAACCCGACGCATGCAATGAATAGCGGTTGCAAGTTGGTGGCGGCAACATCAGAAAGATAAACCGGGTCCTGGTGATGTGACATGAACGAGTACACCGGATGGCCCTGAGCGGCCCAGCAAGCCAAAAGAGCAATGAGCATACCCCACCACACCACGGCGGATACTAGAGGGATAAGATAGTAGTGCAATTTCGTGAATTGCATCATGTTGGAAGTGCTGGGACGGGGAATTAAAAAAAAAAAAACGACAAAAGACCCTGTTTATATCACCAGCGGGATCCACAAGGTGCACGCGGGTGGATGCTTATGGCTTATAAATCTCTTCTCCAGTCACACGAGCTGCGAGCAACGGCAACTATGGTTGTGTGCAGACCGAACTGCAAGTAGTAGCATGGGAGGCAGGCGGATTCTATGGGGGAAATGCCGTGGGAGCGGAGTTTTTTTTCGGGTGAAGCACTAGAGTGGTGCCAATAGGTTGAAAGGCACACTAGATACCAATTTGGGCTTGTTTTATGGGCTTTTTTTGCGGTTTCGGAGTGGCACATTTCCTCCGGGGCGATGCTCGTCATCACTACATAGCCCTCAGCTTCATGCATGCACTGTAGAGCCGTGGTCCGCGGCCCGCTTATATACACCCCGATATTGGTGCAACGGTCTGATCCCGGCTAGTGGCGATACACAATTGAAAGTGGAACAGAGCAAAAGCGGCTCTTGAGAAAACGCGTCACTCGAAAAGCTAGGCGACGGGCTTAATTTCGTCCGGGAAGTCTGTTTGGTCCAAAAAAACGGTGATGTGGCGCGCTGGCTACGCCAGCCATAAAAACAAAAAAAAAAAAAGACCCAACCTCTGCTGGGTGCATGACATTTATCCGTTTTAGGATTAGAAAAGACGTACGGCTACACAGTTTGGAAGTCGAACTACTTCTGATAACGGTAATAGCTGAGGTAGCCGTATCGGTTCCTCATGCTGCACTTCCCATACGTATTGTAGAATTGGGAAAGTTTTGGACCGCCAACGAAGCGCAGGCCAATTTGGGGTCTCACCAGAGATTGACACAAATCTACGCCTTAGCGCATAACAGAATCGCATCGAGAGGCGCATATTCTGTGGTTCGAGAAATGAGGTAGTTCCCTCATACCCAAATAAGCAATTGTTGGGTTGAGATGGTGTTGGTATTTCCGACACCAGGTATTTCTATTTGGTTGGCGCAAAAAGCCTACAACCAAAAATTCCACCGTGTCAGACTCAAGTACTTTGCCTCGACTGGGTTGGGTAGTTTGAATGCTGCCGCTACTCAGTAGGTGCCTGTTCCCATGCAGAAAGAATTCAATGAATCCAAGTCAGCATTTGGATGGGCCGAGATGAGTGCTTTCCGAGCACTACGAAAAAGCCATACCTGTGACTCTTCGGATGCATTTGCGCTTGAAGGTGATTTAGCAAGCTTAGAGAGGCCAGCAGAAAGATATCTACAAAGCTTAGTCATAGCACGTAGGTAGAGGGCCAAAGTAAACAAACCGCTGTCAAATATCTCCAAGTTGTAGTCTATTGAAAATGACTCAGTATTTTCCGATGACTCTGGCTGACTCGCACTCTGTATTTATAGCTGACTCGCACTCGGAATATACGCACCCATCGAAATATCAGGTATATACCCCATGTTTAGATTTACAATAGACAATTGGGTCAATAAGTACCTATGGCCCAACCAGGTCCATAAGATCCCCCAACCATTTCGCCAGGCTCTTGGGGGCCACAACCCAAAGCCTGTTGCCGATTACTGGATCTGGCTCGAGATTCTCGTTTCTACCTTCTGTGGCATTATACTACTCGAGGGGGTGTTTTCAAGCCGAACGGCATTCCAAAAGCACAACATTCATGGCATAGTGGCCAGTTATGGCGCCACTGCCATCTTGTGCTTCAATGCCCACCTGGCACCCCTCTCGCAGCCCAGAAATGTTCTCTTTGGCCATTTCATCTCTTCAGTCATCGGAGTTTGTATCCAGAAATTGTTTCTGTTGAGTGAAGCAGGAAAGAGCCATTACTGGGCGGCCGGAGGACTTTCCGTGGGGATTCTGTCTGTAGTGATGTCGATCCTTAATTGCGTTCATCCTCCAGCGGGAGCATCGGCGCTTTTGCCGTCTATTGATGAAGCTACCAGAGAAATGGGCTGGTGGTTTCTTCCACTACAATTGGTTTCGTCTATATTGATGCTAAGCGTGGCTCTCATCACAGGAAATATCATCCGTAAGTATCCTGTGTTCTGGTGGAGCCCAAACGAGATGGGTCGGCCCAAACCAGTAGTGGACCAGAAGCAATTCGACCATTCCTCACCCGAGGAAAGCCCGGTGAAAAATGACGCCACAGTTGAATTCAACATTACCAGGGTCAAGGGCCTTCGGCAGGTGGAGATTACAAGTACTAATATTAACGTGCCGGAAGATTTTAACATGGAGTGGTTGGATATGGAATGGCTAAGCGAAGTACGGATGTCACTTGCCGCGTTGCCTTAGATGCATTGCATTCGTAAATAATAAAAGGACAGAGTTGCTCAGATGATTTTGTTTCTCCCTTTGGGTTTCATTTTCTTGTAATATAGGACACTGATACATACGGCTAGTAGAACTTGGGTCTTCCATTTTAGGCTAGACCTCTATATTTTATTTTTTTTGTTCAGATCCTAAATTGACTTGCATCAAGAGAATCACGATTAATCTTGACTCCGATGAATCATAAGTTTTCTATTAATTACCTTTCTAGAAAAACCTCGCGGAGAAGAGCTTCGCAAGCGCATGTAGTTATACAGACGGCGGAAAACCTCGCATTGATGCGCCTTGTAAGCGCATTCTGGCCCTCTGTGTACACACCTGTGGTCATTTGCAAGGAGCACCAAAAAGTATTTAACAGTGATGCCCTGTCACCGAAGAATAAGCATAATTAAGTTATTCGTTGAAAAATGTCGCTGTTGTCATCGCAGGGGTACAACGCCATCATATATTTGACTTATGCTTTCCTATTAGCCACAGGCTTGTTCCTCGCATGGAAGTTCGCAAGAAAGGACAATTTCTTATCAGGCAATGGAACCCAAAAAGGTATTCCGTTGGCATTCAACTTCATTGCTTCGGGTATGTATAACCATCTTCTGGCCAACTGATTCGTCTGGTGAAATATTTTCTGCACGTCTTCAAGAACCATGGAGACGAACCGAATAGAGATAAGCCAACTACAGATAACCAAGGTATCCTCTATTACAGCTTGCAATCGAAGGAATTCCTCTTCAAGATTATAGAGATCATATATGAGTCAGTGACAAAAAGCACGGGGAATGGTCACCCCCGGTTGAATGGCATTTTACTAACATCTAGCGATGGGATGTGGAATCTTAGCTACTTACTCTCAAATCGGAAACATTGCAGGTCTCCATGGATTGCTAGTTTATACGATTTCCGGAGCTATTCCTATTGCGGGATTTGCTGTGATGGGCCCTTTGATCCGTAAAAAGTGTCCAGAAGGATTCATCATGACGGAGTGGGTCAGACAGAGATTTGGCATAGTTACCTGCTTGTATGTTTCGTTCTTCACTTGCTTCACCATGTTTTTGTTCATGATTGGAGAAGTTTCTGCAGTTAGAAGTGCCATCGAGACTTTAACTGGACTCGACGCATTGGGTGCCGTCATTGTCGAATGTGCCGTCACGACGATCTATACCTACTTTGGCGGATTTCGGGTCAGTTTTATTACCGACAACTTTCAAGGAGTGTTGGTGATTTTGTTGATCATTATTTGTGCATCTGGTATGGGATCATACATCCACATCGATACATCCGCAATTGGTCCTTCCCACTTGTTGGATGCAAACAAGCTTAGTTGGCAACTTGTTTACATTTTGCCAGTTGCTATTATCACTAATGATTGCTTTATGGCTGGATTTTGGTTGAGAACATTTGCCAGTAAGACTGACCGTGATCTTTATATTGGTACAAGTATCGCTGCATTCGTGACCTTTGCCATTTGCACTTTGGTTGGAGTAACCGGTTTTTTGGCGGTATGGGCAGGGTATTTGGTACCTAACGATGAAAACTCAGGCATTGCGTTCTATATTCTTTTGGCCCAAATGCCAAGATGGGTGATCGCATTCGTTTTGATTTTTATCATTTGCTTGTCAACCTGTACCTTCGACTCCTTGCAAAGTGCCATGGTGTCTACTATCTCCAATGATCTTTTCCGCAATAAGTTGAAGATGGTGTACGTTCGTATCTTGGTGGTGATTGTGATGGTTCCAGTTATTGTTCTAGGTGTTAAGGTGGCAGACAACATTTTGCAGATTTACTTGATTGCCGACTTGGTATCGGCCGCTATTATCCCTGCATTGTTCCTCGGCCTTAGCGACACCTACTTCTGGTATCTTCGCGGGTTTGATGTGATGGTAGGTGGCTTTGGCGCATTGTTAGCGGTATTTGTCTTTGGATGTGTTTACTATGGCAGTGCCAAAGAAGGTGGAAAGCTTCTCTTGATTTGGAACGGTATCTACGATGCCGAGGATTGGGGTGCTTTTGGCGCGTTTGTTATTACACCAGTTGGAGGAGTAATCTTTACTTTTATGGCTTGTGGCGCGAGAGCTATAGCCGATTATGCCGTCTCTGTCGTCAAGGGTACCCCATATACTACCTTTGACAGACCAGAAATTGTGGAGAGAGAACCATTTGGGGAAGAATATGGGGCCGTGGAAGATTCGAGCTTCAAGAAAGACACAGAAACTCTTCTGGCATGATGAGTCTCATCTCCCGGAGTCCTGATCCGGAGAACTCGGCGACAAGTTGTTGCATTTGAGTTTTACATATAATACGATAATTTTTAATAGTATTCTAGAGAAGCCCAAGGGGGCCCGTTTCATTAACGACCGAAATAAGTAGCGCGAAGGAAGAGATAAATCGAAGATGGGTATTTTTAAGCGATTTCGAAAGAAGACTTACCGAAGTCTGGGGTGCCACCCAAAGTGTTGAGGATGTCACCAGTGTAGTTCTCTGGGGCGTACTTGGTGCCGTTGGCATAGACAGAGTCCCAGTTCTTCAAGATGTCTCTGACAATTGGAACACCGGCAAGAGGCAAGTTGGCGAAAGAGGCAGACGAACCTCCATCGTTAGGGTTGTTGAAGAACTCGACAGTCTTGTTGGCCATGGATGGAGGAGGTCTGGCAAAGTCAGAGATGGTTCTCATAACCATGACTCTGTTGTAGTCAGCAAGACCAGCCTTAGTCAATCTAGTGATGGCTTCCAAAGAGGCATTGTCTTCTTGGGCGGTAGAACAGTAGACAGCAGAGCCATTGGTCATCATAGTGGCGTAGTCAGAGAAGTAGTCGCCCAAGACGTTACCGGTGAAGTAGTTGTCAGAGGTCAAAACGTCACACTTGACAACAGAAGGAGCACTGCGGGCAGCCTCGTAGGTGTACTTTTCTCTGAACTCAACATTGCCAGCGGTACCGTTGTCCAACTTGGCGGTCTTGGCCAACTCGACGGCTCTGTCTCTCAATTTCTCGTTCAATTCGAACACCTCGGAACCGTAGACGTTACCTGGGTAGGTCCATGGGTTGTCGGTACCGTAAGCCCAGTAACCAGAGGTCCAGTTGGGGTTGGTGGTGATGAATTCTTGGTACGAAACCTGGTACTCCAATGCAACCTGAACAGCATACTTTGCAAAAGTCACGGAACCCAAGGTGGTGTGTTGAGGCTCACCTCCAGCAATACCAGAGATCAAGAAGTAGGTGCTGGTCAAGTCGAACAATGGGTTCAAACCAAGAGCAGTGATGGTAGAGGCAGCGTTGATTTCACCCTCACCAGTGGTCAATTGACACACAGAGTAGTTGCTGGTGCAGTGGATGTATGGGTACACTGGGGACAAGCCTGGGACGGTGATGTTGTGGACAAAGTCCAACGACTTCTCCTCCAACCATGGGTTGGCTTCGTACTCAAACATGTTGATGATGAAAACCTTTGGCTGGAAAATAGCGTATGGCTTGCCGAAAGAGGTTTGCAAGTCATTGTTGGTAGACACCTCAACAGAGGCATTCACTTCCTTCTTGAACAAAGGGAATGCCAATGCAGAAGCAGCGAGCGAAGCGGCGGAGACAACGGAAGAGAACTTCATATCCTAAGATTGACGAGTAAAAAAAGCAATGAAGGGCAACCGGAGCCCTTCCAATTTATACATCTGAGAACGGAAATTGACCTCGGCCGGGCCTCGTATCTCTTACGGGCCAATTTTGACCTTATCTGGGTTATCGTATTAGGATGAGAGACGGCATACGGGAAAGTTTATACCCATATGCACTCCGTAGAGACGAAGACAAGAAGCACGGCCAGCAGTTGAGAACGAAATGGCGCAGATAGAACGTTACCAGAATAAATAATGTGCCACAGCGACAAAAATGGGGACTCTCTGGACTTGATTCCGCTGAATTTCGTGCGCAATTGCTATGCCGATGATAGTTGCCAGATTGACTCGTTTTTCCCGCAAATTAATCGAGTGCTATATGCAGAAATATTGTCGAAAAATACGGCACTCATGCACATATTCCGGTTTTACCACTAACATTCCTCATCGGTGTATATGTCAATATGGCCTAATCCGGAAGGTCCATGGCGGTTCTTTGCCCATCTTTCCCTTACTTGCCGCCGGGCAGACGTATCGTGCCAATCACCAACCTCTGCGGGGTAAAACAAATAATCTTTCGGAGTTTACATCCCAGTCAAATGAGGCAAAAATCTGGAGCATAATTCCGACTTTTGGGTGGGGCGGGCCCTTTTGGTGTTTTCCCAACTCCGGTTACAGTAGTTCGGAGGCCGTACGCCTGCCCGTACTGTATGAAAAAGAGCCATACCGGGTATTACACACAGGATCACAGATGTTGGGAGGCAATGCGCAGAATCAGGAGAGAAAATATTCACTATCATGCCCATGAGCGATCATGGCTATGATTTTACGTCTTTTTTCATGCATCGGGTCCACTTTACAAAAGAGCCGAAGCAGTCCCTTTGACCAATTGTGCTTGTAAGCCGTATATTCTGCACATAAACAAAATACAGGAAGGAGATCCTTACATCCCACTTCCGAGACAAGTTACACCAACACCTATTCGGACAGCTCCAATGGTATCTGAAACGCTATCGGGGTATTTCAGAGAAATCGATGAAATTCAAAGTGATGTATTTGACAAGATACACCAACTAGAACACCTAGACACTTCAGCTCTTAATGAAGACGAATCTTACGAGGACCGGAGATCTACTCTTGCCAGAGGTGCCAATGGGGCAATCATCCGGATCCCGGACCTATTATTGGTTATAGAGATTAAGTTAAAGCAATTGAGCGAAAAAAAAGCGTCCGAGGGGTTCCTAGCCGAGAAACTCACTCTCTATGTTCAGAACTGGCACCATCTAAAGCTCAGATTAAAGGAGAGTCTCTTGACAGCACATTCCATTGAAATGGACTTAGTTCACAAGCAGCGAATTGCAGAGTACGCAAATAAGGAAGAAAAACCTGGTACTAAAGATGATCTCTTTGCTGGACGCTCGTCACAAGCACCCGAATCTTCCGAGAAGAAGATTCTGGATCAGATATTGATACAAAATAAGAACATCACTTCATCGTTGAAGCTGACCAAGCAATTGATGACAATGTCTGTCATGCAAACCGAACTTAATATTGAGTCGATTGATCAACAATCGAAAGATTTGAGTCAGTTGAATGATAAGCTAATGGACTTGGAAACCATTTTGTCAAAGTCCAGACAGATCGTCAAGTTTATTGAAAAGCAAGACAAGCGGGACAAGAAGAGAATATATTTGAGCATTGGATTTCTTCTTTGTTGTTGTGCTTGGGTTCTTTGGAGGAGAGTTTTGAAAACGCCCGCACGCCTTTTGCTTTGGTCATTCCTTCAATTTTTCGGTATATTAAACTGGGCTTCTCAGAGGTTGAAAACATCTGCAACAGATATTCTGGAAATTTCTGTTGCGGAACCATCCCAATTAGCGTCACATACCATACAACCTACATCGATAATGTCTCCCGTTGAAAGAATTGATATCCAGACTGGAGATGCTAAACTGGAAGAATCCTCCACCATTCCCTTAGCACCTGAAACAGAAATCGCATCTAGCGCTTCACTTGAAGCTGACAATGAACCGGCTTCGCAACAGAAGGATTTTGTTTACATCGAAGAAGAGGTTGAGGAATTGATTTGGAAGAGCGAGATGTTGGAGCCGGAGCAGGAGCCCGAATCAATAAGCGATACCGAGAGTTCAAGTGTCGACTCTATTGGCGATAGTATTCCTGACGAAGATGAAATAGATTCGAATGAGGAGAGCTCCACCGCAAATGTTCCAATCGACATCGAGGAGCAGGAAGCTCAAGATCAAAATGAGCCAGCTTTACAAAGAGAGAAGGTACCAAACTTTAAGGACGAAGGTGACATTCTCGACACGGCCTCTTCAGAAGCGTTCGAATTTCAAGAGCACCTGACCATCAACATAGAAGAAGAACAAGCTCGAAGTCAAAATGAGCCAGATTCACCAGAGGAGCATATGGACGACCCCAGAGAGAAAGATGTAATCTCCGGAGCAGCTCTGTCGGAAGGAATGGAAAAAAGTGAATCTCAAGATCACCTTGAAAATGCAGTAACTATAAGAGAACAGGAGATGGCGGCTCTTGAAGATAGAGAGGAAGACATTATGAACAAAGAAGGAAGTTTCGACACACATTCAATTAGATCTTTTGTTCAGGAACAGGAAATTATTGAGAGTATAGAGCCCGTGGAACACCCAGATGCTGCAACCCAGAGTTCTGACGATGAAACCTCAGATCAAGCTCCAACTGCAGCTTCTTATAATCATAAGGAACAGGAAAATTCCGAAACTGTTCAAGAGACCCCAAGTGTGATGGATAATAGTGAAGATTCCAGTGAATATTCTCTCAGTTTCGAGGTTGAAACGGGAAGTGTTGCTTCTGAGATTTCTCCTCTTGAGCTGGATATATCCGTAATTTCCGAAGAATCCGTCGAACTAGAGGAAGAGGTCAAAGGTGAGATTGAACCGCAATCCAGCGAAGCTATTTCAACCACGGAAGAAAATGCGACTAGCATTTCGATGGATGGTGTTCCTGATGAAACTACGGAGGCTTCAATCAGTGCCACAGAAGAAGATGACCAGAACTTGGCTATTTCACAAGAAAACGAACGCCAGTCTGAACAGGAACCATTGAGCGAAATAGAAACCGGTACAAATGAGCTGCAGGCTCAACATGGGTCGGATGGTGTATCGCTGGACCATGAGAAGAATGCTCAATCAGAAGTTTCTGAAGACGAAGCTAGCAATCCTACTCATAAAGTTGACGAACTATAGGCATTAATCATAATATAAAACTTTAAATCTGCTCTACCTTCACTGAAGACCCACCTTGCTTGGAGGACTCTAAAGCCGCGGCAACAATGGCCAAGTGGTGGAATGCCTTCACAGGAGGGACTCTCACCAACGACTTGTCCTTTGCCTCAACCGCAGCAGCGAAGTTCTCGAACTCCTCCTTCACACCACGAACCTCATCAACCTCCACCACAGTTTTCTCCGAAGCCTCTCCCGAGTTAGCACCGGTTTGGTACGTAATGGTAGGCTTCTTCAAGGTGGGAGAGAAGTCATATACAATTGAGCCCTCGGTGCCGAAAATCTTTAAGCTGGTGCTCTTGTCAGTAGCACCAAAAGCGGAGCCATAGGTGAAGGTACCAATGGCACCAGAGGTCAATTTGAAGGTGGAGAACAAGATGTCGTCGGTTCCACTCTCTTTTCTCACCTGCTTGGTAAGGCCGGCGACGGTCTCAACCGGACCCAAGATCTCTGTGAGGAGAGCCAACTGGTGCACACCACCGTCACTCAAAAAGCCTCCAATGTGCTGTGGGTTCTTTCTCCAGGATGTAGCCAAGTATTTGTTGTCGGCGTTCCAGGCACCGGTGGCAGAGTAGGTGAAGGAAATCACCTCACCAATCTTGGGTAAGATCTTCTTCACCTCCTCGATGGCATTGAAGAACGCCCATTGCTCCAAAATGCCGATGGGCAAGTCGGTGGTTTTCGAAAGGGCCACAATCTCTCTGGCTTGTTCCATGTTGGCCGCGATCGGCTTCTCCACTGCGATCGGCTTGTTGTGCTCGACCGCAGCCTTAATAACCTCGAGGTTCGTTTGCACAGGCAACAACGCATCCACAAAGTCAACCTTTGGGTCCTTCAAGAGGGAATCGATCGAGTCGTAGACGTGGGAGTCGTCAATCTCCGCCTTCTTTGCGAACGTCTCCGCCTTAGATCTGGTTCTGTTGTACGCCGCATATGGGGTCAAGTTGTCGATGGACTGAATAGTGGGCAAATGTTGATCGGTAGCAAAAATACCGGTTCCAATGATTCCGACGTTAACCATGATTGTGTTTAGTGTTCTTGTGGTGTGAGAAGCAGCCGTGGTTCGTCCAATTTATACCGTTTCCCCGAGGCATGGGAAAATAGCCGCGGCGCAGCACCACCACCAAATGTTCCGACACACAGAGCGTGGGGGAGCGGAGAAATGGGTCTCCCCACGCAGTAGTCCTGTCCCCCAAATTCTCACAGGCCCATAATTCTTCCGAGCCTCCAATTACTCCGGCACCGCCCCGCATAATTGCATGCCACACAAGTTGGACTTTCCAGGGCAAAGTTTGTAGCTCTTAGTGTGCCCGGGTTTTGCTCATATTCCAGCCCCAGATTATACCTGTAAATGTCGGATGCCGCCGTTAGTGTTGGTGCAAAGCCAGCTTCGCCTCAATGGGGTGAAATGCTTTGCCGCAATAGCAAGATATTATGCATGCATCAAAAAGTCTCGTCATTTTTGTTGGTTGCTGTCGGTGCCGAGATTGGATCCATGGCTCCGGGGAGTGCTCGGAAAAACTAGAGCGTGCACCTGCCCCCACAAGTGTGATGCGCGCAAGAGGTACTGGTGAACCTCACCACAAGAATCACACCTGTTCACTAATACCATGGAAGTGACACCTGTGGATTTGCATGAGGCTGGTAGTCCTCGCAAATTGGAAGAAGCACCTGCGAGTCCCGCAAATAGTGCTATTTCTCAAGAGCTGAATGATGATTATGACCCGGAAGCTGTAGGAGGGCTTAGTGCCCCATTGGGCCATGCTACTGCCGATACTGAAGCGGTTGAAGCCAGCGGGCCGGAACCAGAATCCCAGAACCAAGATTACAATGAGGGGTCATTACCGGCTGCCAACACACTGGAGACGAAACCGGCGGAAGATGAAGGACATATAGACGCTTCGGTTGCGCCAGATTCCGAACCCAGAAGTAGTCAGGAACATGAAGATGACGAGTCCAGATTGGAGCAACAGGTTCTGGATGTAGCAGCGGATGTCCAACAGATGGATTCGCCACTGCTACCAAATAGTCCGGAGCTTTCTCCAGCAAAACATGACCAAGCGGATTCGGAAGACGACGATGACTACGATCCCGTGCTTCTCGGAAACGAAACAAAGGAAGAGCACGAAAAAGAAATCGTCACCCTCCCACCGAAGCCAAAGATGCAACTGAAAAAGCCTTTGGAGCTACAGCAGGCTTACGAAGCTATCATGGAGAGCGATGAGGTTAAAAGACCCGAGTTTCAACAACTTTCCCAGGAAGATCAAATGGCCGTGATCCAACGACTTCTCGTGCAAAAGAATATCGCTCTTCCTCAGCATCCGGAGCCGCAGTATGACCCAGAAATGAACTATGCCCAGGTTCACTCGTTCAACAAGCCATTCAAGAATGTGAAAGACCCCATCCCTCTAGTCCCAGTGAACAAGTACTGCAGGAGACCTGACATTACCCTGGCACCCACCGCCGAAGAAGAAAAGGCATACGCTAAGTTCTTAGAGGCTGAGGCGATGATGGGAGGTCCCGACGAGCCAGCCTTTCCCGAAAATCTGAGGCTATTCATTGGCAATTATCCCGCTAATACGGTATCCAAACAAGACATTTTTCGCATTCTTCATCCCTATGGAGAAGTGGTGCAAATCTCTATCAAAGGAGGCTACGGCTTCGTACAGTTCACAACCGCAGAGGCATGTGCCGAGTGTATCAAGGGAGAAACTGGGGTTCCGCTCCACAATCGATATTTGAGGTTAGCCCCATCTCTGAGATACAAAAAACCCTCGGTAAGAGGAAGGGAACGTGAAGAGGGAGATATCAATGATGAAGCACGCGAGACAAAGCGACAAAGGAGTGGACCAGAGTGCCTGATTTTAATTACCAGCTCTGCAGTTTCTTCTTTGGTGGAAGCCTTTGAGGGAATATTAGAGGCTGGAGGCATCACCTATTCAACGAAGGACATTGGCGATAAAGACACAGCGGACGAGATATATGAAGCTGCATATCTGGGCGTAATTGCCGCGTGTGTACTCAAAGCTAATGAAGTTGATCTCCAGACATTCGAAGAAACGCAGGACGGTGGAATTAAGTTTGACGAGTATGAAGGTGTCGAGCCGGAAGTGGCCGCAGATATAATCAAAAAGAAAAGAGACGAGAAGCTCGTTTCACCAGCGAAAGAGTTTGCGGAAGTTGAATCAAATGTTAACCCAACTGAATTGCGAAATGAACAAAGAAATGCACAGGGGAGAACACGCCACTCAGGAAATTGGACTGATGGCTCTAATTCCAGAGGAAAAAATAACCATAAATCTCGCAACGGAGGGAGAAACGGCCACTCCTCTTACTCTGACATGCGCCCTAACACCCCTGATGGCTCTAACTTTCATCAAAGGGACAATAGGCACAACGATCAGCAAGCATATGGAGATAGACAATCCCATAGAGGTGGTCACCGATTCAACCAAAGACCATCATATGGTGATTACGACAGACTGCAGAGCCACGTAAGAACCCCTAACTTTGATAACAGCTATGCTCCCAGAGGATATGGAGGCTCTAATTATGGCTCAAATCATGGAGCCTTCAATTATGGCAATGTTTCCAATCACGGTGGTAGCGATTATGGTGCAAGCAACTATGGAATGAATGGATACAATAATAACGCAAACTATGGGAACAATAGCTACAACAACAACAACCTGAGCTACCACGATGCACCCAACTATGGTGGCAGAAACCAAGACCTGTATTATAACCAGCGCCAGCTGTACTCTCAATCATCCCATCAAAATGGCCAAAACAATCCACAACTGGGATTTTACCCTCAACAACACCCTGGCCAGCTCAACCAACCAGGACAGCAATTTATTCCACAAACTGGACAATTTGGTGCTGCTCCTAATGGTTCCAATCTATCACCCGAAATGATACAAGCACTACAAAATCTTGATCCACTGGCGATGCAGACGGTGGTCTCAGTATTGCAACAAAGCAGCAATGCCAATGCAAATCAAGGATACGGTAGTCGGAACCAATCTGGCTCGGCGGGTGTGATGATGCCAAATTCTCAAAATTACAACCCGACTGGGCCAATCCAAAGCTACTCAGCCCCACAAAGTCGGAGCTACAATTCGCCTCCACAACAGAACTACAATTCGCCTCCACAACAGAACTACAATGGCTATGCTCCCCAACAGAGCTACAATGGCTATGCCCCCCAACAGGAACAAAGTCAGTACCAAGCACAGCAGCAGAAAAGCCCACAGAATCGTGCATTGATGGACATGTTATCTCGATTGGGGAACCCTTAATTGCCCCATGGCGCTGTAAGCAAATACCTCCCCTTCACCCCCGGCGTGACGAACACGTTTATTAAAACGACTAATACAGTACCCCATAATAACGGTAAGCTAATCTACAACATCTGGTGTCAACTCATCTGTCACCTCCGTAGAACCCTGAGGCAAGTTCTTGCGCTCTTCGTATTCTTCTTTGAGTTGCTCGAACTCCTCCTCATTCTCCAAAATGCCACTGACGCCAATAATTCCGCATTGGTTGAAGATCTCCAACACATTTTCGGCTTCTGTAATTTTCATGGTAGCAAATACCTTGTTCACTTCATCCAACGATCCCGATTGAACCGCTGTTTGCATTTCAGGAGATAAGCTGGTGCTGAAAATTTTGTATTCTTCGGAATCCTTCTGGGGTGGGTTTACGAAAAGTTCAGTGGATTCGTCGAGAGATTTCAATTGAATTAATTGCTCATCTTCATCCGCATTTTCCATTTGCTCTTTGCGGATAACTTCGCACCTCGTCTTTATGTGATTGACTGTGTTTTCGACATCTGCTTCAAAAGCTTTGCTCGCAGGAGCTGAGGAATCTTTGAGCTTAGAGAAAAAAAGCTTGATTCCTCTGATAGTTTGGTCTTTAGTTGGTTTTGGTCCAGCTAGCTGAGCAATATACTGCAATAACAAGGATTGGTAAATCACCTGCTTAGCACCTTGGGTGTCACCCAGAAGTTGGTAATCGAATGCAGTCATTATCAATGAATCTTTTTGGTTTTCCGTACAGATTGATGGATGCGAAATCAAGAACTGAGCGCTCTTCTCAAGCTGCTTGTAGGGAATCTTAGCAAACTCTGCGGTGGCTGGCAACACATTGAGTTCATCGAACATTTCATCATCTGTCTTTCCTGTGGAAGAAGAGGCAGCAGGGGTTTGACTTTGAGGTGAATTTATTGTTTCAACTGTGGTGACAGTCTCCTTTGCCTTGGGCTCAATCTTGGTCTCTTTTGCCTTTGGTTCAATCTCAGTCTCCTCTTCCTTATCCTTGTTCATAAAAGAACGGTCAAAGCCGGTGTGGTAATCGTCGCTGCTGATAAGCATGGACTTTTGGTACAACAAGTCATCAAGTTTGATAGTTTGCTTCAGCAAAACATCGTCAATTTTGGCCCGATGTTCCTTCAAGTAACCCACTAATTTATCTCCGTCAGTCGCAGCATCTGGGTGATCTTCTTTGACTTGCACAAATAAGTCTTCAATCATCTCGTTGTAAGGAGGAGTGTTTTCTATCTCATCTGCGTCGAACTCTAAGTCTTTCAATCCCTTTCTCAAGTCAGAGCCCTTTTCTTCTTTCAACTTGTTGTAGTCGAACTTCTCTTTGGGGTCGAATTGCTTGTTGAGCAATTCAATGGTTTTAGTTTCATCAAGGAGCTCAGCAGGAGTGAAACTTTGCAACAAGAAGTCCACACGCTGATTCAACTTGGCGTACATGGTCAATTGGACCAATATGGACTTGATCTCAATATTGCGCTGATGTCTCTTCTCGTGGATGTCTCTCTGCTTCCAATTAATGAATGAGCGCTTGTCAACATTGGGATGGACTTCGATATCGGAATCGTCGGACAATTCAATCTTGTCCCATTTGGAGTAATCGATTGGCATTGGGGGCGAAAGGAATATGTGGTACAGACTTTATGATCCGCTGCGGCGTTCGAGAAGATTCGGTGCGCGCATTCTACGATACTGACCTGCGACATTCAGCGACAAACGGATTATCTCAGCAGGTGCACACAGAACGATCAATCCGCCCGGAGAAAGCGACAACGGGAGGAGAAATTCAAGCAACTGCCTGTGATTAGTGCTCACTTAATTCTGAGATGGCAGCAGTCACCATTAGGCTGGCCTAGTTACATATGCACACCACTGATAACAAACCCGAGCTTTGAATAAGCCACAAGCCATGTAAACGAACATGTGATGACCGGAGCATCTTACAGATTATAAGCAATTGTATAAATATTAATTAGGTAATTTTATTTAAAGAGTGCCGTTTGGTCTCAATCCGGTGAAGAAAGCGTAACCATAACCAGTGGTTTCAAAGGTGATAGTGGTGCCCTTCTTGAAGTACAAAACGTCACCTGGGCTGACAGAAACCTTGTAACCAGACTCGTCCGCAATGGTGAACTCACCTTCAACTTCCAAGATGATCTTCATCTCGTCGTAAGAGTAGGTGTACACCAATGGCTCACCCTTCTCTTGTCTGTAGAAACCACAAGACATTTGCTTGTCTTCTGGGGCATCGGAGGTGAAAATGTCACCCAAGAAGGAGTTTTGGCCTGGAGATGGAATCTGAGGAGGCTTGACTTCCTTACCCTCGACGGCTGGCTTGTATAACATAGGCATTGTAGTAGATTTAGTTTTTTTGAAGCGAGATAGTAAAGCTAGAACTGCGGTAGCTAGTTTTTGATGAGAAAGAATAAATTGGTACTTCTATTACCTTTTTATATCTCGGATTACATATGGCTGTAATTCGCTCTTTCCAGTTATCATGTCCATTGAGGGCCATGGTGACCGCGTTTTTGCACCCGATTGGGAAAGGCGCACCGCCTTGGATCTATTACCCCAAAAGGGAGTCATGTCCCAAAAAGGGGCAGCATCCGAGACCTCCACACCAAAAATCAAAGAAGATTTGATTGCAATTCTGCTCAATTAGTAGAAGTTACCGCCCAAGCCAATTAAAACGGAGGCAAAGTTGTCAGAATGGATGAACCAGGGACCGAAGTTAGCGCATTCCTAGATATACAAATTGGGTAATCAAATGCTAGATAAAAATCAAATGCAAAGAGCCACAGCAAATACCCCAAAGAAATTATATATTAGAATTACAGAAGTCTGAACAAGCAGACGAGCGTAGGCAGTTGCACAGATCAAAAAATAAGATTCGACGCACAAAAAGAAAAGCCCGACGCGGGGGTCGAACCCGCAACCTTGAGATTAAAAGTCTCACGCTCTAGCCATTGAGCTAGCCAGGCAATTTTTTGTTTCCTTGCGAGATGGATCAGCTAAGTTCAAGAATATTCAAGAGTTCGTTGAATGAAGTAGATTTCACCTCCAATTTTGTTGTCTCAAAGTGTTGGAAAGAAAATATCTCAAGCCCGTGTCAAAGGATCCGGCAAAAAATAATGACTCCTGCGCGATTCGAACGCGCGCATCTTACGATAACAGAACTTGAGTCTGCCGCCTTAGACCGCTCGGCCAAAGAGCCAATTGTTGAGTGTTGTAGAGATGAGAAGAGACAATTCAGATTATCAAAGATGAGAATCAATCCGGAATGTAAAGTAAGATAATCTACAATCGAGACCGGTCTAATAACAGGCGAATCGATTAGGGAACAAGTTACCCCGCCAAAGACAATAAAGACCAGTGCACATCAGTAAATAGGATAAAAAGGGTATGAACCCCCAGCCTATAGAGAGGCCAGTAGTTATTAAGTTATAGTCTAAATACAACGGGAATCCTAGTGATCACGCCCATATTAAGAAGAAATCCCCAGATGAACCCTAACAGTTGGTAGCGCCGCAACAACAATGGGAACTTTAGACGACTTTCAGCTCAGAACTCTTACATGTGAAATCCCCACCTTCACCGGCGGGAACGACACTGACGATCTAAGAGATTACATAAAAAACATAACCTTGACCTTATGCGGAGACGCCTAGGATCACAAAGAGATCATCCGTCGCACTATAGAGAAGAAAGCGTTAATCTGGTACAAACAACTCAAAGAAAGAGAAGAATGGGAGTCGATGGACGGACACGCCATCCTCCAACATTTGAAAAAGCAATACTATCCATCCAACTTCAGAGAGATTAAGGCCTTGCAACTTGCAAAACTCCGCCGGGGTAACGGACCCCTTTCAGAGTCCCTCATCAAGTTCGAAACGCTTCGCTTGGAAATTGGACCAAATATGTACTCCGAAGAAGCATGTCTTGCCTTCCTCACGGAGCAGGAGCAGCATACGCCCAACCAGTCATTACACTGAACATCACACGTTATTCAGACGCCCTTGATTTTCTTCGCCGACAAGGCAGTATGATCAGCGCCGAACCAAAAACCAAATCACCGACCAGATGGCCTCACCCTGATTCAACGGAAATTGATAACACGCAGATTGAAGATGACTGGCGTAACGCAACCGCTAAAGAAGTCCACGCTATGAACCTCCGCATCAAAGCCACATTGAAATGCTTTTACTGCAAAAAGAAAGGTCACTGGCAACGGGACTGTAGAAAACGGCGCAACGACCTCAGACTCCAGAAGGAGAACCAGAAAACAAAAAAGGACACCGCTATTTGGGGCTAGCGGTTCCCGGGCTAGCTTAAATACGACAGCCGTACATACTCCACCAAGAACAGGAGCGTGGCCAGGAACGTCGTGAGGAAACAGCAACAATTAGCAATCCACAACGACTATACCTAACCCAGTCGACCACGCAGCACCAGAGCCATACAATCAGACCGTTCTCGATTGTAGATTCTCCTATCTGACAATCCAGATTGATTCTCGTCTGAGATTCTGAATTGCTGATTCTTGACATAAATAGGTCTAGAGAATTATGTTCGAATGAAGCATGACAATATGGCACTGAATGGAAATTTGAATGGCTAATATATAGCTCACTCTTTCAATTAGCCCATTCCAGCTCTTTGAAGTTTCTGCTTTTGTTAGTGGGCTGTACTATGCGGCACCAAATCTCGGTCGGTGGAGATAAATACATCATCAACTGGGAGCATTCTCGACACACAGTATTCAATTTAAATAGAGCACATTTACCTTGCAAAGCACTTCTCTGGTCGAAAAATTGGGGCCTGAGAGAATTGCAAATACAAAATTCACAAGAATATTAATGACAAAAAAATACATTGGAATATTTCCACTCAATTTCCGTTGCACAACTGGAGACATAAGTCCAAGGATGCTTCAAAATCAGCTTTTTTCATTATAACCACATCCCGAAGCACTGCCCGGTCGAGATCGGGAAAGATTTCCGCCAATTGGTTGAATGTCTCATCTATCTGCGATGATGAAACTTGTGGTTCTTCTGTAGTTTCTGCAACATCCTCTCTTTGTACCAGAGGTGAAGGTGACATGAAACTAGATAATGACTTGGTAACCATTTCAGCTCCTGCTAAAATGACATTCGAAGGAGAGAGCGTTCCTTGATTATCAGGAACATTATTTCTTCCACGGACAGGCACAGGCTTAGCAATTGGAGGACCACGCTGTCTCAATTCAGCCTCCCACGCTTCCATATTAGCTTCAAATTCACTTTGACTGATAGTTAAGTCTTCTAGTCCGATCTTCTGAAGGAAAGAGATAGTGGCTTGCATAGAAGACAAGTAATAGCTTGTCTCGCCATGGTTCAACCACTCAGCGCCACGGTACCGTTCGATGTATTTAATGTTGCTGATCAAATTATCCGTCTTTGACCGAATGATCACTATAATGAGAAGAGGGATGAATGAGTCGGCGTTAGACTCCAGTTTGCTGTTTTCCAATAGGTTGAAAATTATTTTGCACGCGTTTAAAATGCAGATAATTTTGTCTCTTGGTGCCCGGTATTTGTTGATCTTATTAAGCTCACTCCCAGCATAGTCAATGTAGTCAACCGATTCCCGCTCCGTGCCCAATTTTTTCTTGGTGAAAGTATCTAGGTCGATGTCCAAGTGAGCAGCCAGAATCCAGCTGAATTTCTCAAGCTGCAAAGTAAATTCGTAGTCTTCTTGGACATCTTCGTATACGGATTCCGAGGCATTGTTGCCAAACTTTTTAATTGCTTCGGGCGAAAAGCAGTAATCATACAATCTGTTCATAATTAACTTTTCCACCCCCTCACCTGAGTTTTCCAAATCAACCGCATCCATGGATGCAAAAGGTTCGTACTCAAGAAATTTCGTATTCATAAAGTCCTTAAAGTTTTTCACCGCTTTAATCATTTGGGGCACAGTTAATGCCCCAGACTGACGAGAAAATGAGACCAAGAATGATTGAATATACCTTACTAAGGGGTCAGCATTCTTATTTTTCAAATGCGCGAGAAATACTTGAAAGTCAAACGGCTTGTGTGATTGCTGATGCTGTTCTTCCGGATTAACTGCCGGGGTAATCCGTGACACCGAATTGTGTCTCTTGACCGAAGGCTTCGACGCAGATGCAGATTCTTGTTTCTGGGGCTGGAATTCAGTAACCAGTATTTCTTCATCATCACCATTTCCTTTCTCTTTAGTAGATTCGTCTGGGAAAACATATGGTTGGATTCCCATCGACGAGGCAAGTACCTGATGATTACTCGCTGGATTGGCAGTTTCTTGAGTATCGCTTATGTTTTCCTCGTGAGAGCTTCTGCCGTCTGAGGGAAGAGGTAAGTTTGAGTTCGAAATCGGCAGCATTGAGTCCACTTTTTCGTCAAATACATCAAGAAGATCCACAGGTGTTCTGGACCTGTTCAGTGCAACAGGCTCATACAGCGTGCTTTCGTCAGCCAAGTACAAATCTTGATTAACATCAGACTCTAGACTCAGTTCTTTTGATGACGAATCGGGGACTGTCTCATTTTTCGGGGTTATTTGAAACTGGTGTAATTGCTCCTCAATCAAGTCCGCCTTCTGCAGATCATCAGCTGCATCCTCATTCACACAATCCTCTCCCAAATTCCCCAGAAGCGCCGGGCTCTCCTTTGAAGACTCTGCTGGGTCCGATTTCTCTTTCTTTAGCGAGCTACTCCTGCTGAGGCTAGAAGTCAGAGCGTTGGGAGAACCTTGAATTGACTCACCTTGTTCAACGGGACCGGATTTATGAGATAAGAGCAACTTCGGATCGTTTAATGATGCGGAAAGAGCATTTCGGGTGACTGGGGAAGTCACTGGTTGCACATTGCCTGATACGGATGTGGTTGTGGTGTTAGTGGTGGATGTTGTGGCTGATGCCTTCGAAATGCTAAATGCCAAATTGCTGTTGAAGGCCATTGTGTGATCCAGCTAAATAAGTGACGACAAGGGCCTTTCGGGACTCCAATATAGCGCTGAATTCTCACAAACACAAGCACTTGCTGGATTAAAAGTGTGGATGCTTACCGGCACCTGAGCTACAATGCGCACCATTAAGATAACACCAAATATTCTGCATAAACTATTTACCCACGACTATGCCATAATCGCATCCGTGAATGGTGTAACATGTCAAATATTCATACATATCAACCCAAATTAAGCTTCAACTTTAGCTTTGGTTTACTCTGTGGCTCCACATCTTCTTTTTTTCCAGTGCCACTGTCGCCAGAGGGAGGGGGAGATGGCGTTTCAGACGTGCGATCATGGATGTAGATCTTAGTCTTCTTCTTCTTTTTCGTTGCTGGAGAAGGCTCCGAAGAAAACGGGCTAGCTGCACGAGAGTTAGATCTAGATTCATCAGTAGTTGATCTAGAAGCAGATTTAGAAGAAGGCGCTTGTGATGCGCTGGGTTCCCTTTTGATTTTTGTGTCAAGCTTAGCACCAGATCCTTCGGTTTTAATATCAGCAGCAGGAGAAGATGAAGCAGCGTCACTTGCTGTCTTTGCTGTGGAATCCCGGGAATCATCCTCTTTTTTAGACTCAGTAATATTAGTGGAGCTTTTAGATTGCGGCAGCAATTTAGGTTTTGGGTCATTTTCTTTCAGAGATTCTGGGAATGGCGTAGCCGACAATGACACGGTTCCAGAGCGAGTTGAGATCCTGATGAATCTTGTTGCATTATGTGTTTTATGGGAGCTGCCATTTTGAAGCCTTTCCTTATTGCGGAATCTTATTGTCACCCGAGACTTGTCGACTGTCACCATCTCCTTCAAGTCAGGAGAAATTTCAGGCAATGTGTTCAATGTGTGCTTCTTGAAACTAAACGTAACAGTCATCTTATTTGGTCCTTCTCGCCTTACTAGAGACTCCTCTAAGATGTCCAGTGAAGGAATCTCTATTGTCTTCGCCTCTTGTTGCTTTTCTTGACGGGTGGATTCAGCACTGTCAGAGGGCTTGCTGTTGGATGACAGCGACAACTTCAACTTCAATCTTGGGGCATCTTCTATTATTTCATCAATCGTGTCAGTTTGAGATCTAGTGGACTTAGACATTCTTTTCAGAGTAATTTTTGCTGGCTCTTTCTTAGATATCTTGCTCCTTTGGTCATGCAACAGAATTTTTGCGCTTAATTGGATTTTGAAGCGCCCTTCTCTCTTGATAACAATCTTACCTTCGCCTAAATTCTTAGCAACAATTTTTTTCTTGAGCTCTTCAAAAGGAACGCAAGGCACAGATATAATGACAGGGAATGAATCAATCTCATTATATAATATCTCACACAATGTGTAAGCCTTCCGTCTATCGAGGATGCTGATTAAAGACGTGTGAACCAACTCCCACATGGTGTTTTCGAGACCTTTTCCAATTGCATAGTCTCTTCGGAGAAGTTCGATTGTACCTTTAATTGTGGCTCGCGCCAAAATATCTCTTCGAGTATCCATTTCAGCGGACTGTGTTGTCTCTTCAATAACCACCATGTTTGCTGTTTGGTTTGAGCCAGAGCCCCCACTTTCAATAATTTTTTCCAATGATTTGAATTCTGGATCATCAAGCATCGAAGGAGTTCCGTTTACTGCAGCTTCACTGATAGAGTTAACAAGCGATTCCATTAATTGTGATTTGAAGTACATTGTTGAGTCTTCAAGCAAGTAAACCTCTAAAAAGTATTTCAAGATCTTTGCATTCTTCAACCCCCCTAATAAGAAAATGCCTTTGAATGCCAAAGCTCTTATTTCCAGCGAGAATTTGTTGAAAGTTAAGTATAGGAGATCCTCGAGAGAAATATCGATAAGACTGCTTCTCGCTAAACGGATCTTTTGCTCAAGACACGCAAGAGAAACAATAGATTGATAAGACGGTACCCATTTATCCAACTTCTGGATTCTCTCAAATTCCTCGACCACCTTCGCAACAAACTTGGCTTCCTTCGAGTAAGAAGCATTGGCAGCTTCTCTTTCCAAGTGAAAGTCGATAGATTTATGTTCAGTATTAGTAGGAATGATAGCTTCCGTAAGAGCAGAGACTAGGTCACGAATGTAAAAGCAATCTTGGAACTCATTATTGGAATTGTCATTGTATTTCAAAAGGTTGAAAAGCAATGTCTTGATATTCTGAGGGGTATGACCATCGTCATCTTTCACTTGTCCCAAAAATTTTGGAATAGATTTTTGAAGGAAAAACTTTCCAAAGTCGTCAAATGAATTACTCATAGGAACCAAACTATTTTCGAAGCAAAAAAGCTCCTTAAAAGCACGTATCAAGTAGCTTATACCAACGAAGTTATTCCCCGACTTTGAAATTTTTCCTAGAGCCTTCGCAGCTGCAATTCTGACACCATAGAAATATCTGCTATCCATAAGCGTTCTTAATAACATTGTGCAATAAATATTGGTAGGCTTTTCTTGGCTACCAAAGTATTCAATCGCTGCAATCTGCGCCTCAATATCTCTGTCTTGCTGTAACTGAGAACCAAACATATAATCTGGCTGTTTGACATTGAATTGAGCAATCCATTCAAAGTCAGTATCAACACGAATCCACTCAAAAGGATCAAGGAATTCTTCATCTCGTTTTGGCCAGTCAGCAAGATTCCATTTTTGCATATCTGAATCACTCTGTAAGATATCTCCTAACTTAGAAAAGACGGGATTATCTTCGCTGTTTTCATCTTTATTTTTTTTGAGTCGCTTGAATTTAGTATTATATTGGACATCAAACTTGACAACACCGTCCTTAATGTCAACAATATGTTCATATGGTGTTCCATCGGCTTCATGGACTCGAATAGTCATTGGGCCCAAGAACGTTTGCTGAGTAGGGTATACTGGAGAATCATTCAAATAAGCTATCGAGTCCTCGACAAAAGTTCCTGCTTTAGGATGGACTGTCTTCGATTGTTTCAGTTGAGTTTGTCGAATAGTGACTTCAATCATAGACCTTTTTTTGTTGAATTTTTGAGTTATGTTAAATACTGGAGTCCCCACGCCGTAAATCCATTGCTTGAAAAAAGATTCTAAACGGTTTCTGTTTACTTTCTCACAGACATATTGAAAATGCAGCGTCGAGAGGGTTCCATTCTGTAAATCTCCGGACATTGCCTGCAAAAAGATTTTTGGTAACACTCTGGAAAGACCAAACGATTTGTCTGTTTTAGTCATTCTTCTATCAAGGATGAATAAGATGATAGGCGCCTTTAGACGTACAAAGGAAAGGTCAGATTCTGAGATTGGGAATTTGAACGTTTGCATACCAAGGGGACTTTTCCCGACATCTTCCTTCACAATTTTGTCCATCTTCGATTTGATTTGGTATCTGAATTCATTAGAGCCCATAAGTGACTTTATGAATTGAAAGCACATATACCGGGCAATTCCAATAGTACACCATAGGTCGTTGAACACTTGTGGTACAATGTTGATAGTGGACCATTGACTGGCAACACATTCCAATATATCTTCGGTAACTGTGAACATTGGTTCAATGACATCTGCTGGATATAGGACGCTATCACTTATCACAGAAAGACCAGCATAATTATGGAATGGATAGGCTGGACCCGTAACGAAGACAATTCCATACGAACCAAAAGGAAATGAGCCAAATTCCTTCAGAAAGAAATCTAGGGCCTTGTGAGCAAAAATGCAGGTGTTTGTCACCATATCTTCGAGGCCTGGCAAGAAGTATAGCATTACTGACGACGTTGACTCATCCTTCTCAATCTCCTCGAACTCGCCAGGAGCATCATCTTGCTCAGGAATGACACCAGACGCTTCATTAAAGTCCGAGAGTTCTTTGCTTTGAAATGGACCAACTGCCCAGCCAACATGATGGGCACAAACAGGACTAAAGATTGACCAAGATACAACCTTTTTGCGAGGATCGGAGCGGTGGGGCATTTCTTTCACATTATTGAAATCACCAGTGCATACGTACATGTCGTAATTCTCGGCGTCCTCATCGTCTTCGTTGTCTTCATCTTCATTCTCTGAATTTTTATCCCTGTCATTATCATGTGCAATATCGTCTTCATCTCCTTCATCGTGTTCGTCGCCACTGCTATCTAGGCTGCCTAGACTGTTCTTTCCTCTTAAGTTTTTCCCTTTTTCTTCGCTTGTCACCTCCGGCGCGAAAAGGTCAGCAATGTCTTTGACTGTACGAGGTATGCTGATGTCAATGGACCAAGTGCATCGTTCCCAGAGGTTATCAATACAGGGCACCCACGAAGAGGTGGAGATATTGAATTCGGAGTTGACGGTATAAGCATGCCAAAGCCGCTTGTCTTGCGAATTACAGACAAAGTTGAGACCGTTTTTAGGGTTTGAAAGCTCGTACTCGACCTTGATCTGAATTGGGGTATAGGCGTCGCTATGTGTGCTTTTGGACCGCAATTGGAAAGGGGTCAAGCCCGTAGGAGCAGTCTCCGAAGGGGTATGGAGCGAGTGTAAGTCTGTGAGCTCAAGCTTCAAGTTCTCTGGAAGAATGATGGCAAGTTCCTCGGTATTGGTGTTGTCGACGCGGTCCGCAGACATTTGGTCGAGAGAAAGACCCCCGAAGATATAATTGAGCTTCTGCCGCAACAAGTGGTGCTGGTGGATACCAAAAGTGGGGCTGTACAAGTCATTGAGGTTGACTGTGTTCGTGTCAATGCAGTGGTCAAACCGCAGGGGGTCGTTGATGTAGAGCAAATCATTGTGGAGGTAGTTGGTCAGGCCCCGGCCGTTGATGAAAACACGGCGGATCTTCATTTCCCGACAGTCCAACCGCACCACCCGGAGCGTACTGGACATTGGCACAACGGTGAGTTCTGTCACTCCAATCACCTTCTTTTTGGCCAAATCCACATTCAAGCTCACTCGCTGGTGAGCTACGCTAAGTGCTTGGGTGGAAAGGTTGATATTTCGGACTCGAGCGGACTTAGACTTGGGAGTGCCTCCAACTCCACCGCTAAACTTAGGGGTTGGCCCAGCCAGCTGCTGACGCTCAAGCAGATTGATCAACAGCATGGGTATGGGAGAAAGATGTGAGCGAGGTGAATATGTATAACACTGCAGGTGGGTGCACGGATGTAAAGTAAAGTGCGCGAAGCCCGCACCAAGAGACTACTAGCACATAGATGGACAATTGGGCCCACGACAAAAATAGGGTGGTGCCCAATTGTATTAGTACTACCAGTCGAGAAGGCACCAGTAGGGTTTTTATTTCCATATTATAGCCAGTGCACCCAGTTGCACCCATACCAGTTGCAGCCATCACCCAGCACACCAGACCAGCTGCGATGCTTGCCTTAGTTCACCTCTTATAAGAAATGTCAAAAGAATATCCTTCTTTGGCGAGACCCAATGTTGGGAGTGCCACGATCTCACCCCCCGCCGTTATTATGGGCAAATTGGCCATCTCTGCCGGGACCACTTGGGGAAACGCCCGCTGGAGAAGCTTTTTCTGTGTCAAGGTGTAGAGTTTGATGCTCACATCTTGCGACAAGGCAGAATTCACTCTTATCCACCATGTTCTGTCTAGCAAAACCCACGGTGACGGAATCGCAACAGTAGCCGCGATAGACGACACTGCGCTTCTCTCTGGGGGCTGCCGGGAGAGCAAAAATCGAAGGGTGCCATTCTCGATAGATAGGCGGAAGACGATATTGAGGTAAGTAAATACGAGCTTTCGCTGTTTTCCGTCGATGAGTTCTCTGATTCGGGGAACTGCATGTCTCTCGATCTTGGCGTACGACCAGTGCAAGTGCTTTGCAGATGAGAGAGGAGAAATCAACTGGAAAATCCACCTTGCACAAACAGAATCGTCCAAAGAGCGCCAGAATTCGGTGGAAACAAAAAAGCTTATCGAAGCATGTCCGCCATCAAACCTGAAATTTCCCCATTTTCGGATATAGTCATCAAGAGCAGATACACGTGTGTCAAGAACGGCCAATGCAGAATCTAACTCGCATAGCGTCTTTTCCAAGTTCAGTTTGGATAGGATACCCAACGCCGGGCGGCTGGAAGAATGTGCGGGAATGTATGAATTGATCATATACCGATGGAGATTCCGCTTTGTCAAGCCCCGGTCCGCATTCGTAGGGTCCTCAAACCACTTGATATTATTCTTTAAACACGTCTCGAGAATCTGAGTCTTGTAGAATTGCAAGAGCGGCCGATAAACCATCACTTCTTCAGGTTGAGTAGCTCCAATCGGAAGGTCCACTTTGGGCTTCAACCCCGCAAGTCCAAAGAGGGTAGAGTTCATCTGGAGTCGCTGAAGGTAAGTTTCAAGTCTATCATCAAGGTTATGAGCAACGAGCAACGCATCGATGCCATGCTTGTGGCATTTGTCCCTAAACGCCTGATACCTCAACGTACGAGCCACCTCCTCGAAATTACTGATGTCTCTAACGTCTTTGTCATATGAGAGCAGATATAGGTGATGATGCAAACCCCAGCTTCTCATTATTTCTCCAACTTTGCTTGCTTCTTCGTAGGAGCATTGTCGGTATCCATGATCTATAGTCATGGTGTGGATTTCCATATTTGGGTCATGCAATTGCTTATACTGCGTCAAGAGATATGTAAGGCACATGGAGTCAACGCCTCCCGAAAGCGCCACCATTATCTTTCTTGGAACATGCCCCGCAAAGCTTTCTATGAGTCGAGTACGAAAAGCATGGGGACTGATCATAGATGTTTGAGTAGTTCACAGAAGCGCGCAATGGTTTAACATGGCACCAATGTCGATTTGCAAAATACGGAGATGTCAAAGGAGATAAATTGGACAGCTTGAGTATGCGATACTGAAAGAAACCTTATACCAAGAAATGGGATCATGTACAGTGTATAATTAATGAGTCAGCATAGTTCAGTAAGAGGTTCGCAGAATGGCCTAATTTGCACCCTACAAAAAAGCAGATTGAAGAAGCATCCAATCACACAATAAATGACACTCCAAATTGAGGTTGGAGGTTGACAATCATGCTACTGTAACGCCACCGAAAAACATTAAACCGTTCCAGGATCTCGATCCGGGGGTGAGTCACGTTGGGAGGAGGAAGATTTCAGATCCGTACACCAGTGCCACCAGTGAGTGGAAAAAGTTCAGAAAAAAAGCCACTCCAAATCACACTCAAATCATCATGGCAGAAGAAAGCAACACGTTTTTCAACTTCTCCAAGGAAGAGGAAAAGGTGCTCGACCAATGGGACCAGGACAAAACGTTCGAAAGGTCCCTTGAGTTGACCAAAGACCTTCCTAGATTTGCGTTTTTCGATGGTCCTCCATTTGCAACTGGTACCCCCCACTACGGCCACATGTTGGCTTCTACTGTCAAGGATATCATTCCACGTTACGCCACCATGAACGGATACCACGTCGAGAGAAGATTTGGCTGGGACACGCATGGTTTGCCAGTTGAGCACGAGATTGACAAGAAGTTGGGTATCACCGGAAAGGAAGATGTGATGAAGATGGGTATCGACCAGTACAACAAGGAGTGTCGTTCTATTGTCATGAGATATGCTGGCGACTGGAGAACTACCATCCGTAGATTGGGTCGTTGGATCGACATGGACAATGACTACAAAACTTTGTACCCTGAGTTCATGGAGTCTGTTTGGTGGGCGTTCAAGGAGTTGTACACCAAGGATGCGGTGTACAGAGGAGTCAGAGTCATGCCTTACTCCACTGGCTGCACTACTCCCTTGTCTAACTTCGAAGCGCAACAGAACTATAAAGACGTCAATGACCCAGCTGTGACCATTGGTTTCCCATTAGTCGATGATGAAAACACCTGGTTGGTGGGTTGGACCACAACTCCATGGACCTTACCCTCTAACATTGGTCTTGCTGTCAACAGCAACCTCGAGTACGTGAAGATTTTCGATGAGGAAAAGCAGAGACACTACATTTTGTTGGAGGCATTGTTGAAGACTTTGTACAAGAAGCCCGCCCAAGCCAAGTACAAGGTTGTGCAGAAATTGAAGGGTCTGGAGTTGGTTGGTCTCAAGTACCTCCCACCTTACGATTACTTCTACGAGTCTTTCAAGGATCACGCATTCCGTGTGATTGCTGCGGACTACGTCTCCGATGACTCTGGTACCGGTATCGTTCACCAAGCTCCAGCTTTTGGTGAGGTTGATTTCGTCGCTTGTACCGAGGCTGGAATCATTAACGAAAAGAGACTTCCACCCAACCCTGTTGATGACAATGGTAAGTTCACCAAGGTTGTCAAGGACTATGCCGGAATCTACGTCAAGGATGCTGACAAGTTGATCATCAAGCATTTGACTGAAACCGGAAGATTGTTGCTTGCCACTCAAATTAATCACTCGTACCCATTCTGTTGGAGATCTGACACTCCTTTGTTGTACAGAACTGTGCCTGCGTGGTTTGTCCGGGTTGGTGATATCATTCCAGACATGTTGGCTAACGTTGAGAAGACCAACTGGGTTCCTTCCAACATCAAGGAGAAGAGATTCTCTAACTGGATTGCGAATGCCAGAGATTGGAACATCTCCAGAAACAGATACTGGGGTACTCCACTTCCTATCTGGGTATCTGAAGATTACGAGGAGGTTGTTTGCGTTGGATCTATTGACGAGTTGAAGGAATTGTCTGGCGTTCAAGACATTACTGATCTTCACAGAGAGAGCATTGACCATATCACTATCCCTTCGAAGCAAGGTAAGGGTCAATTGAAGAGAATTGAGGAGGTTTTCGACTGTTGGTTCGAGTCGGGCTCCATGCCTTATGCCTCCAAGCACTACCCATTTGAAAACAAGGACAACTTTCACAAAGCTTTCCCTGCAAACTTTATCTCTGAAGGTTTGGACCAAACCAGAGGTTGGTTCTACACATTGACCGTTTTGGGTACTCATTTGTTCAACACTGCCCCATATCAAAACGTGATTGTGTCCGGCATTGTTTTGGCTGCGGATGGTAAGAAAATGTCCAAGCGTTTGAAGAACTATCCAGACCCTACTGAAGTGTTGGTGAAATACGGTGCTGATGCCTTGAGATTGTATTTGATCAACTCCCCTGTCTTGAGAGCTGAAACCTTGAAGTTCAAGGAAGAAGGTGTTAGAGAAGTCGTTTCATCGGTCTTGTTGCCATGGTACAACTCCTTCAAGTTCTTGAAGGACGCGGCTGACCTTTTCAAGAAGGAAAACGGTACTTCTTTCGTGTACGATCGCTCTTTGGTGAGTGAAAACGTTATGGACAGATGGTTGTTGGCTTCCATTCAATCGTTGGTTCAAGTTGTGCACGAGGAGATGCAGGCTTACAGATTGTACACTGTTGTTCCTAAGTTGTTGGGTTTCATCGACAACTTGACAAACTGGTACATCAGACTCAATCGTTCGCGTATCAAGGGTGACACAGAAGGTGGTTTGGATGACACCAAGAAGGGTCTTAACACTTTGACTGAGGCGTTATTCATTTTGTCCAGAGCTATGGCTCCATTCACTCCATTCTTGGCTGACGGTATTTACCAGAGATTAAAGCCTTTCTTCACTACTGAAGAATTGGAGAAACACTGCGTTAACCCTGACGCTAAGGACACCGCTTCCGTCCACTACTTGGCTTACCCAACTGTTAGAGAGGAATTGTTTGACGCGGAAATTGAATTGGCAGTTGCGAGAATGCAAAAGGTCATTGACTTGGGCCGTAACATCAGAGAAAAGAAGTTGATCTCTTTGAAGAACCCATTGAAGGAATTGGTTGTTTTGAACTCTAATGAATCCTACCGTAATGACATCGAGTCCTTGAAGGGTTACATCACTTCTGAATTGAATGTGAGATCCATCATCATCACTGCCGACGAAGAAGCCTACGGTGTGCAATACACCGCTGTCGCTGACTGGCCAGTCCTTGGTAAAAAGTTGAAGAAGGATGCGAAGAGAGTGAAGGCTGCTTTGCCAAATGTTTCTTCCGACGAGGTTAAGGCATTTGCTGCTTCCGGAAAGCTTACTGTTGACGGTATTGACTTGGTGAGTGAAGACTTGCAAGTCCAACGTGGCTTGCTTACCAGAGATGCTGAGTCTGGCCATGAGGCTCGTTCTGATAAGGATGTGATGATCATTTTGGATGTCAATTCTTACCCGGAATTGCAGAGTGAGGGTTTGGCCAGAGAGTTGATTAACCGTATCCAAAGATTGCGTAAGAAGGCAGGTTTGAACACTACTGATGAAGTTGCTGTTCAATATAAGTTGCATAAGGACACCATTTCCTTCGAGGATGTGTTGAAGAACAACAACGATTTGTTGCTCAAATGCACAAAGCAGCCTTTGAGCGTCTTCTCTGACGTTTCAACCGATTCGATCATCATTGACGAAGAGCAGGCAATTAATGATACCACTTTTGACTTGAGATTGTTGAAGCTTTAGAATAGGAGTTTTTATTTTATCTATTGTCTATCCATGCCATTTATAGAAGTTGTTTCACCTCAATGAATAAATCACCACGTCCATATTCCAATGCCGGCGCCACCAACAACGCCTAAATTCTCACCATTGATTACAGTGGCGTCGCAGCAGCCCGTGTCTGCGATCGTAGTATAGTTAGCTGATGTACAGACTAGTTCTTTATCGGTGTAAGTCCAAAGTCTGACGATTTGATCAACAGAAGTGACCATAACCTGGTTAGTACCTGCTTTTGCGACCCCCGTAATGGTAGCAGAAGCAGCCTTTTCAACAAATGCGTCAACTGTGAGTATAAGATCACTTGTCAAGGTAGACAAAATCAAAGCATTGTCATCTCCTCCAGTGACTATGCGCCATCCTTGCTTTTGAGGAATAAATATCATGGATTTAATGCCGCTTTGGTGCAACTGTTGCTTGACCACCAATTCATTAAGATTAGAAACACTGCCAATATCTAAGACTTCTGTAACGTCGTATAAGGTCAAAAACCCGTCGGTAGTCGCAGTAGCTAAAATTATGCGATCATCGGATTGTAAGAATTCAACGCCCAATATACAGAAAGTACTGTAGGTGTCTTCGGCCACTAATATGAATTCTTTCTTGCTGAAGTCATAAAACCAGATTTTAATCTTTGAATTAGAGTACACTGTAGAGATCCAAAAACCATCTGGTGTTTCAATGGACGCAAAGTCCATAACTCTTAAATCCGGATTTTCCTCTGTTGGAGTAAGGCGGGCTTCTTCCACAATTGTAACAACATTATTTGCAAGTCTCTGTAACTTCCAAAGCAAGAATTCTTCATTGGCTGCTGAGCTTGCCATGTATTCATGGTTCAAGAATTTAACCGACTGTAACCCAGATACGTGATTGTTCATAGTCCACTGGTATTTTATATTACCATCCGAGAAGATATGGCCCAATTTAATTGTCGAGTCTTCGGAGGCAGTTGAAATTAAACGCGACCCATCTTGCTCTTGAACTGGGGAAATAGACACGCCACGAACTTCTCTTCCGTGTGTGCCTTCAACTAAAAGACCATTCTCAAATTTTTTGAATCTGGTGCTGATTGGCCTCACCACCATTCCCGTTTTGTTGAGATAAATGAATTTGTATTCTTTATTGGACGAAGGAACTAATTCCCATTGCCTGTGAGAACCTCCACACAATTGGTGGGCCACCTCAACTTGCCGCGACTCATTCCACAAGAAGAAAGAGGATGAGCGGAAACCATATAAATACAAACTGTGATTTTGCACAAAACCACCTTCGATAAACCCACGAGAGATTTTGTTCTGCAAGATTGTCTCGAACACAAACTTTTCGCCCACGACACTGATTCTCATGTACAAGTACAACCCGTCTCTAACTGTGAACAAGGCAACCAAATTATTTTCGCCACTCTGCACGGTACTAATCGAGGTTATCGTGTCTCCTGGACAGATTTTGCGCACCAACAGAGGCAATTCATAGTGCTCTCCGTCAAGCTTATAAACCGCGAAATTGGAGTGTCGAGAGCCAATAAGTAGCCAGCGATTGCGGGAATCAAAGTGAATGGATGTTGGGGTAAAGATCTTTGGATCAGGCTTGTACAACGTGAGAGATTTCTTCACTGTTAGTTGACCTTGGTCGTTGAGCGTGAATACGCGGACTTCGAAAGGCGTATTTGGATTTGGACAGTCAAGCAAAAGGTAATACTCTTTCCTGGCCAGGTCAAAAGAAAGGAGAGCATTAATAATCTTTTTCTTTTCTCCGGAAGCGACTATCCATGCGGAGGATTTGGGTTGGGTCGAGTCGGAAAATTGTAGAACAAGCATATCCCCTGCTCTGCTCAATACAACAACAGAATTTGCCTCAGGGAAAGCCCTTATAAGACTAAATTCACGAAGAGCCGAGCTCTGCTCAGTCGAAAGGATAATTTGATCCCATTTACCGTTTTTGCAGGCAAGCAACTTTCCCAATGATGTAATGACCAATAGCATGCTTAAATCAGGCAAATAGGCAAACTGTTTAACCACTTCCTTCTTCTCGAAAGAAACTCCACTTGAAGCACTAATGGTCGTCAATTCGAAAGACGCCGCCTGCTCGTAGGACAAATCATGAAGCCGGACTTTCCCATCAGCACCACCGGTAAGAGAAGCACGCAAATGAGTAAGGTCGATATCTGAAGACCATACATGCTTTCCCAGATGGCAGTGGTCCCAAAGTTCTAGATTGTCTAGGGTGTCAGATCCTGGGGTGTACTTCCACATTCTGGCGGTGCAGTCTTCGCCAGTACTGAAGATCTTGAGGGAGGGAGTGATGGAAGCAAAGTGCAAAGACCATATTCTAGATCCGTGGCCCCAGCCGTTGGCCAAGAGGGACGCGGATTGCAAATCATAAAGCTTGATGGATCTGTCATCGGAACACGAAATGAGGTACCGTCCCGATTTGTCGATTTTGACGCCGAAGATGGAGCCCTGGTGATCGGTGAGGCTGTGAAGAGGCTGACGCGTCTCAAGATCCCACACCAAAACTCCGCTCATTACGGTTCCGGCACCGACCAAGACTTGGCCCGCGGCGGTTGTGGTTATGGAACCGCTGTAGAGAATCGACTTTTCATTGCAATGGATCTTGTCAAGGACTTTGAACCGGAACAGCGACAAGTCACCAATGTCTACCCTGATGACCTCGTTGTGTGACGTCAACATCAAGAGTTGCTGGGGCCCATAAAATTCACAAGCGACAATCCACTCGTTGACCGCCTTCTCGTTGATGCACAGCGGAAATAAGTGGGATTCCCAGTCGACAGCGAAAACAGAAAAGGAGCGGCACCCATAAACGGCCAAGCAATTGGGCCCGACGGCAATGCCGTGTATTTTGTTCCGCTTGAACGCTCGTGTGGAGTAGATCTGGCGCACCTCGTCGTTGTGGTCGATCCGGAACACCTTGAGGACCGGACCGTACCCCACCAAAATGCAATCTTGGTGGAAGGCAGAAGCCGTCACAGGTCCATAATGCTGAATTTCCTGGAGCAACTTCTCGTTGACGGACGAGACTGGGTTAGGCATGGCGAAAGAAAATTTCTACCCCGATGAGATGGTCTTGAATGCGCGCATGGATGTTTTCTACATCACCAACACCAATGTGGGACAATGTACAAGTCCGGCCGGGGACGTTTGGTTCTAAGATTGGTTCTAAAGGAGATGCTTATAGATGCTAATAGATGCTAAGGGCTCTGGACCCGAGTCTTTCTGTCTGTTATCTGCTGTCTGCTATCTGCTATGTCTGATGTCTTAGTCTGTTTAATTATTATGTCTATATCGCCGCCGGGATGGGCCCGCCGTTGGAAGCGCCAGGAAGTTAGATCTTGGACTCGCCTCTGACGTCCATGATCTGCTTCACCGAGTCATAGATGGACTGGTTCAAGTCAATGAGCGGGAAGCCAAGAATGCCTCTGGTCTTCTCGTTCACGATCTTGCACATGGCGTCGTTGACAAGGTGACCAGTACCTGGCTTGCCAACAGGAATCTTGCCCTTCAACAGAGGGAATCTGTCGTTCAAGACGTCGAGGATGTCCTGGGCGCAGAATCTGTCCGCGTTCAACAACAATCTCTCGTTCGCAATGGGCTTCTCAAACGCAACCAAGTGGGCCTTGGCAACGTCTCTCACGTCAACGAAGCCTCCGCGAGTGGCTGGGACGTCGGCGTCCGGCTTCAATCTCCAAATGTTGTCCACAATCTCCAGCGACGTGTTCAAGCTGTCCTTAACCTCAGCGTCGTACGCCTGGGGGCCAAACACGAACGAAGGGTTGACGTAGTTGATGGTGAAGCTTGGCTTCTCCAGCTCCACAAAGTCCCACGCCGCCTTTTCCGCAAACTTCTTCGACCCTCTGTAACCCATCACAGGGTCGGCCTTGGACGCCTCCCACGTGATCAGATTCCACGTCGACTCGTCATTGACATGCGCAGGGTCGGTCTCGCGCTCCGCGGTGGAGATCGCGGCGTACGAAGACGTCACCACCACGTTGGTGATCTGGGGGCCAAACGCCTTGATCGCCTTCAATGCGTTCTCCGTGCCGCGAACAGCAGGCTTGAGCAACTCTTCCTCCACATTGACCGCCTTGAAGTGGAAGGGCGACGCGGTGTGCAAGAAAACAGTAACCTCGGGGTGCTTCTTCAACGCCTCGTCGAAAGCGCCCTCCAGCTGGACGTCAGCCACAACCTCGTAGCTAAACTTGGGCGAGTTCAACAACTTGGCCAAATGATCACCTTTGGCGGCGGATCTGACCGTGCCGACAACGGTGTAGCCTTGCTCAATCAAGAGCTTGCAGATGTGTTGGGCAATGAAGCCCGTGGCTCCGGAAACAAAGACAGCTTTGGACATGAGAAGACAATTTGCGTGCTCACCAAGTGGAGCGGGCGGATCGGGGTTTAAGTAGTGTAACCACAGCGCCGTTATCTACAGGCGGTGGCGCAAACTTCCTAATCAGGGCGATCTCCGTTGAGCGTGCACCGTATTGGGACATCCCGGGAAAGGCAATATCCCTCAATGTGGAGCCAAATTGGCAAATTGGGCGTGGTTGGTGCCGCTGGTGCTCTCGGATTCCCCGATTGTCGACTTGGCGCCGCTTTGAGCCATACGTTGGCACCTGGGGGTTTCTCCATGCTTACTAACGTCGCATCCGGCGCTCGTCTGCACACCCGAGACAAAATAGGAACTAGCCATTTCCCCAGTTCTCACTGGGCATTTTCGGCTATTTCGCCCTCAAAGCAGTTCAAAGCGCCCCAGAGTAGCATTATTTCCTCCAGAAACGCATCCAGCCACCGGAAGCACAGGCACTCGCAATTTGGCCAGAAATGGCGCAAATCCCGATGGGGATACGCTGTTAGCCTCAGTAACCTCGACTTGGCCTGTTTAAATTTGGGCCCAAGAGACAAATGGAGCCGAATGTCGCCCGAGTTCCCAAATTGTGCACCACTAGCTACGGTAGTAACCATTGCCTGTACTGTATAATGCCCCTCCACCGATAAGGCTTCGGCTTCGTCTACGAGTGCTAGAACCCAAATTGTATAATATGAAAAAAAGAAATCATCTCATAGACCCCCCAATGAGATTCAAAAGTAGAACGGCTCGACACAAGATTATAATGACTGCTCGGCCCATTATCATATTAGGTGCTTTAAATGTGTGTGTGTGTGTGTGTATGCACGGCGATAAATGGACCGAACGAAAATTGCAATCTCTCAACTGAAGAAAGTCGCATGTCTTAAAGAGCCTTAACAACGACATCCTCCTCTTCTTGGCGAACAACGTTTTCGCTGTCGTCATCAGAGGTACCGATCTTCTTGTTCTTGAGCTTCTCAAACAATTCGTCTTGTTCGCTCTTGGACATCTTGAACTTCTTCTTACCCTTAATGTGGTACATTGGGTTCAATTCGGCCATAGTAAGATTCTTCATGAATGGCAAGTGGCCATGCTGCTCCTCAAACCACAACAAGAAGACCGTGGCGATAATAACAAGCCAGTAAATGTTGTAAGAAATGACAGACCCCTTGGTAGCAGAGTTTTGCCAACCCAACAAGGAATTGAAGACATCCCAACCATTGTCTGTTTCTGGGTTGCAGCAGTTCACATGCCAGACGGAGTTATTGATATCGTAAGTGCCTGGTCCTGAACCATTTTCAGAAGCGTCACCTCCAGTCTTTTGATTGAATTTGTAAGTCTCAAAGAACCAGATTCCTCTGGAGAACAAACTGGCTGCGATCAAGTACAAGATACATGTGGATATGATCAAGAAAATTTGCAATGACACGGTAGACCCAGAGTAGTACAAGGCCATACCAACCAAAATTCCGGCAATCAAACCACAGATCACTGGAATTGGAAATGACGACGCTGGTTGGTCTAATCCAACACCTCCAACAAAGACAACAGCCTCCAATCCTTCTCTCAATGTTGTAATGAAGGGCAAGATGAACATGGCGTACTTCTTGGTGAAGGAACCAAATCTAAAACGGCCCTCCTTCTTCTCCTCCACAATGGCACGAGCCAACTTGACTCTCCACTTATCCTTCATCTTGTTGATTCTAAGCATAGCAAGACCCATCAATGTAATCAATACCGTTGCAATTATGCAAAAGATTCCTTCCCACAAATCCTCCGAATTGGCCCAAATGTCCTTACCCAAAGAGTAGAACGCACCAATGAAAGCACACCCGATAACCAAACAGATTGCAACTCCCATTATGGACCCTAGCCACACTTGCCGTCTCAACTTACGGTAAACAACAGGATCTTCAGTGGCTCCTCCGAGACCTTGCTTCAAGAAGGCCAAGAGAACCGACACCACGATGACGGCCTCCAAGGATTCTCTGAACACCACAAAGAAGATTTGTACGTTGAAAACGTTCACCATTCTATGATATGGGAGCTCGGAAACCTAGTAGACAAAAGCCTTGAAGTGGTATTACACGAGACAAATGGGTAATTACTCCGGAATCTACATCATTTTATATGGAAAAGCCGTTGCCCAGACCCGAAGAAAAGATTATCTAATTCATCAACTGCATTTTGTCCTTCGTATTGGGTTTTCTTGGCAGTGGGCCTACGGAGAAAAGAGCCAGTGCAGTGAATTGTCTGGCGTTTATGTAGGCTCTAGAATGGGCACGGATACTGTTAGATACGCCACCTCTCTGGAGTGTGCAAAAAAAAAAAAAACAGCATGTACGCTTGTGCTGTCCATTTTAGTAATTGGGCCACGAAGAAAACAGTAGTATCTCGGAAATCGCTACCAGACATCCGTTTAGAGCGCAAGGCTGAAGTAGTTACCTTTAGAGGCTGATGCGCTCAAAATAATTTCTTGGCAAGCACAATGCATATTTATGCCACCATGCACAGATGTCGAATTAGGTTCCGAGAATCAGGAATTCACCAAAATGTCGGTAAAGCTTGTAATTGGTGAAACTTTGAGGCGGGTGGATGTACGGTGAATCCGGTTTCTTGTGCACATTAGGCTTGTGGGGGCAGGGTCAATGACCTCTGCATGTAACCTTGTAAATTCCGGGTCTACGATTTCCATACACTGGGTTGCGTGATGTATACTGTGTCACTTGGGTTCTATCTTGTCAATCTTATGTGGCAGTAGATGTGAGGAAGCCATTGCTGGTTCAATTATTCGAAGCATAGGAGAGTTGCATTCCCAGCCCTGCCGGCATATTGCGACAAACCACCAAGCCTGGTTTATCGAGCCATTGTGCCCATTGGCTCACATGATTATGGTTGCCGCTGTCAAAGGCTGACATTGCATCTCAAATCCTGGTTGGATTTTCTCGGCAACGCAGCGTTCCTATTGGTCTTGGCTGACATCTGTCACATCTTAATATAGTCACCGGACGGCATACAGCTAAGGGGATTTGCCGAGGTTGGGAGTGGGGACTGCGGAAGTCTTGCACCAGGCAGTCCTGTTCCACACCGCCCCTCGTGCAGAAAATATGGCATTTTAGGTGACGTTGGTAGTGTAGCCTGGTATTGTACTCTCGAATGGATGAAACCAGGGCAAAAAAGCTGTGGTTTTCGCAACCGACAATTGGATGCGCTGATGTAATTACAAAGGGCCGGAAAGTATTTGCCATGTCTTGTCCATCCACGCACCGGCACTACATTTGCGGAAATTCCCAAAATTGGCAATAATCACAAAAACAACAAAAACAAGATGAAAAAATTATTCACGCCCTTCACACACAGCCATGTTCTTCTCGGTGGCACTTGGTCGAAGCTGAAACCAGCCGACTCCCGAAACGGCAGTCCCGGCAAAGCCCCACCGATAATTATCGCGCGCATTTGATCGCGCGAGTGGTGGAAAACCAGATAACACCCAGCATGTCGTTGAAATACATTGATACAGCGAGAAAGATCTTGTGCATTGGGCGCAACTACGCGGCGCACATCAAGGAGCTCAACAACATGGCGCCATCGCAGCCATTTTTCTTCTTGAAGCCGTCCTCGTCGGTGTTGCGCCCCAACAGCGGCCCGTTTTTGGTTCCAAGCGGGGTAGTGGCGCACTACGAGGTGGAGTTGGCCTTCACCTTGAACAAGACATTGAAGGACTTGCCGGCCACATTCTCGGCCGCGGAGGCGTTGGACGCGATCGAGGGCTACGCCTTGGCGATTGACTTCACTGCCCGTAACGTCCAGGACGAGGCCAAGAAGAAGGGCTTGCCGTGGTCCATTGGAAAGGGGTTTGACACGTTCTTGCCGTTGTCCGGGTTCATCGGCAAGGAAAAGATCCCGGACCCGTACAACGTGCGGTTGGCGTTGTCTGTCAACGGCGAGACCCGGCAGGATGACAAGACCGACTTGATGATCTTCCCCATCCACAAGATCTTGAGCCACATGTCTTGCATCATGACGTTGGAGAAGGGCGACTTGATCTTGACCGGCACGCCCAAGGGCGTGGGCGCGGTGCAGCCGGGCGACCGCATCGAGGCCAGCTTGAGCGTGGACGGCGAGGTGTTGGAGAAGATCGACCTTGTGGCGCAGCAGAAGCCGGGCCCATACCAGTACCAAGAAACCTAGATTGCAAAGCACTATGTAGGGTCTACACAAAGATGCCTTCCTTGGGAGGCACAAACTGGCGGAGCACAATGCGGGCCTCGCTCATGACGCGGTGCGACTGCTCGTCCATGGAGTAGCTCTGGGCGTACACCACCTGTTTGATGCCGCTCTGCACGATCTTGATGGAGCACGTCAAGCACGGGCACGTGTTGCAGTACAAGATGGAGTTGTCGCCGGCGATTCTGTCGCGGCCGGCCTCGAGCAACGCATTCTCCTCCGCGTGGAGGCACAAGCACGTGGACAAGCCGGCGCCGCTGCCGTGGCCCTGGTTGCAGCGCGCACAGCCGCCCTCGTTGCAGTTGGTCAAGTGGCGCGGGGTGCCGTTGTAGCCGGTGGCCACGACGCGGTTGTCCCTGACGATGACACAGCCGACACGGCGCTTCATGCAGTTGGAGCGCAACGCCGCCAAGTCCGCCAAGCGCATGAAGTACGCGTCCCACGTGGGGCGGAGGCGGGTCGGGTTGACCAAGTCCAACTCGCTGAGCTTGACGTACAAGCTCTTCAACAGCTCGGTGGTGTTGACGATGTTGATGTTGGCCTGGTTGTTGATGGCCACGAGCGGGGTGTCCGCGTTGAACAAGAGCCGGTCCGACCGCGCAATGAAGTGTTCCGCCGCCTCGGGCGCGTCGCCCACCTTCAAGCAGTAGCGCCGGTACCGCATCATCACGGGCGCGTCGATGCAGATGTGCAAGAAGAACGGCCGCTTCTGGAGCTTGTGCAACGTCGCCATGTCGCCAATGTGCGTCACCACGTAGTGCTTGCGCCAGTTGGCCGTGGCGTGGTCCAAGAGCGCATCGAACGTGGGGAAGAGCTCGGCGCCCAAGCGGCTGCCCTCCGACCCTTCGACGGCCACCACCTGGAAGCCCTGGAAGGTGAGGTAGCGCGCCACCTCGGTCTTGCCGGCCGAGAGTGTTCCGGAAATGGCAATCAACATGGCGTGCGCTGTGTGGTGCTGGGCTTGGGCGGGCCTGTGTAGCGCGCGCCCGTCGTATAGCGGCACTGACCGGCGTAGTCGAATACTTTCGAATACTGTCGATTCTGTCGATTCTGTCGATTCTGTTGATTCTGTCGATTCTGTGGATTCTGTCGATTCTGTCGATTACTGTAGATTACTGTCGAATACGGTGTGGATGGACGATGTGTCCTTGACTGTGGGTGACCTGGTGTACTCATGATGCGATGTGCCCGTGCTGGAGTGCACCCCACATTAATCTCCTATAGGCCTCGCAAAACTCCACCCTCCACCAGAACTGCACTCGCTTCTGCCCGGGCTCCTGGTACATCCCTCTCCTGTCCCGTCCAAACCTCCCGGCCAAACCTCCCGTCCCACCAGTTCGCGGCACCTCACCATGCTCCTCTCGTGGCTCCTCTCGTGGCTCCTCTCGTGGCTCCTATTTTGGCCGCTTGCGGCTGCCGCAATGTCCTCCCGAGCAGGCCACTGTGCCATGTACGGGGATTGCGGCAAGAAGTCGGTGTTCGGAAAGCAATTGCCGTGCCCCAGCAACACGTCCGCCGTGGCGCCCCTGCCCGACGCGGTGGAGGTGCTCGAGCGCGTGTGCGGCCCTGAATTCGCCGCCGAGGGCGGCGTTTGCTGCTCCTACGACCAGTTGGTCACGCTCGAGCTGAACCTCAAGCGCATTGACCCGTTGGTCAGCTCGTGTCCCGCGTGCCGCAAAAACTTCTACGACTTCTTCTGCAAGTTCACCTGCCTGCTGGACCAGGCAACCTTCATGGAGATCACCGGCACCGGCGAGGCGGCCGACACCCACAAGCCGATCGTGACCGAGCTTTCGCTCTACACAGACCCGGAATACGCCAAAGACTTCTACGACTCGTGCAAAAACATCAAGTTCTCCGCCACCAATGGCTATGCCATGGACTTGATCGGCGGCGGCGCCACCAACTACTCCCAGTTCTTGAAGTTCTTGGGCGACGAGAAGCCGCTTCTCGGCGGATCCCCGTTCCAGATCAATTTCAAATACTCCCTTCCCGAGCACCTGGACTGGGACCTCAGCAATGGCTCCATGAAAAGCTGCCATGACCCCATCTACAAGTGCGCGTGCTCCGACTGCCCCTCATCGTGCCCCAAATTGCCCCCGTTTCATGATTTTCTGAAAACATGCCGCATAGGAAGACTCCCGTGCTTTTCCTTCGCCGTGATTCTGTTGTGGAGTATCATCGTCATCTTGATCGGCGCATACCATGTGTATTTGGCCAAGCAGCGGCGCACCCAGATAGAGCGGTTGAACAGATTGATTGACGGCACGTTGGACGACGAAAGCGAAGAGGGCGACTATCCTGGAGTTCCCCAAAGGTCGAGCGCCACCTCTAGATCGTTCCAACAAAATGCCTGGGCAAAAACCCAGGAAGATATCATATACTCGTTGGAGGCCATTTTCGGGAAACTCTCCCACTGGTGTGCAACCCACCCCTTGAAAACCCTCATTGTTTCTGGGTTGGCTATTGCAGGATTGTGCACGGGCCTCTCCCGCTTGGAATGGGAAACCGACCCAGTCAAGCTATGGGTAAGTCCAAACGAGCCGGCGTTGCACAACTTGCAGTACTACGAAGCCCATTTTGGCGAATGGTTTAGAATCGAGCAGCTCATAATCAGCTCGAGAGACCCCGACCAGCCGGTGATGTCTTGGGATACCGTCCAATGGTGGTTTGAAAAAGAAAGCGAGCTCCAGGCGCTCCAATACGAGAATGAGACATACAATCTAGAGCCCTTGTGCTTCAAACCAATGGGCGAAACCTGCGCCATTGAATCATTCACCCAATATTTTAATGGAGACATCCGCTACTTGAACGAAGCCACGTGGAGGCAGAGCATCGAGTCGTGTGCCGCATCTCCGGTTACGTGCTTGCCTTCTTTCCAACAGCCACTCAAGAAAAATATCCTCTTCTCCCATGATGACGTGTTGGCATCCAAGGCGTTTGTGGTGACGCTCCTACTCGACAGCAAGCTGGAGGATGCGGAGTATACCGACTACGCAGTGGGCTACGAAAAGGCGCTCCAGATGTGGGTGCGCCAGCTCCAGGACGAGCGGCCCGACTTACACATTGCGTTCAGCACGGAAATGTCGCTCGAGGAAGAGCTCAACCGGTCCGCCAACACCGACGTGAAAATCGTGGTGGTGTCGTACTTGATGATGTTCCTCTATGCCTCTCTCGCCCTTGGGGGCAAGGTCCCCACGTCATGGAGCAGGGCCAGTCTTATGCACACGCGGTTCCTTCTTGGGCTCAGTGGCATCTTGTTCATCATCATGTCCGTGGCTGCGGCCGCCGGAGCGTGCTCGTACCTCGGCATCAAGTCCACGTTGATCATCGCCGAGGTGATTCCGTTCTTGGTGCTAGCAATTGGTGTTGACAATGTGTTCCTCATTGTGCACGAGGTGCACGTGTTGAGCGAGGCGGCACCCGACACGACCGTGGAGTCTCGCATCTCGTCTGCGTTGCGCAAATGCGGTCCGTCGTGCTTCATCTCCGCGGTGCTCCAGGTGCTGATGTTCTTGCTTGCGGCAACGGTGCAGATGCCTGCGGTGCGCAACTTTGCATTCTACTCCGCCGGAGCCGTGGCGGTCAACTTCTGCCTCCAGATGACCGCGTTTCTTGCGGTGTTGGCGTTGGACCAGCACCGGTTGGAGGCGGGCCGGTTGGACATTGTGCCGTGGTTAGTGGCGGACGGCGCGGTGCAGCTCGGCGCTCCAGCACACGTTGAGTACGACTTCTCGCACATCATCCGGGAGCGGTACGCGCCGTGGCTCCTCGGCACCAGCGCCAGAGGCAAGGTGTTGGCGGTGTTCTTGGCGTGGACCGGGCTCCTGTTGGCGCTCCTCCCGCGGCTCCAGTTGGGCCTCGACCAGCGGTTGGCGTTGCCGTCGGACTCGTACCTCGTGGACTACTTCAACGCCGTGTACCAGCATCTCAACGTGGGCCCGCCGGTGTTTTTCGTGGTGAAGGACTTGGACATGACGGCGCGCGCCGGGCAGCAAGCGGTGTGCGGCAAGTTTTCCACGTGCGCCGAGTTCTCGGTGGCCAACGTGCTTGAGCAGGAGTTCAAGCGCGGCGCGGTGTCGACGTTGGCGGAGCCGGCGTCCAACTGGTTGGATGACTTCTTTGGGTGGTTGAACCCGGCGTTGGACCAGTGCTGCCGCGTGCGCGCCGCGTCCGCCGGCGCGGGCGGCGCGCCCGACTTTTGCGCGCCCCACGCGCCGCCGCGCCAGTGCGAGCCGTGCTACGCGCGCGCGGACCCGCCCTACGACCCGCTGATGGCTGGGCTCCCTGCGGGCGCGCGCTTCATGGACTACTTCCGCCGCTGGATCACCGAGCCGTCCGACCCGTGCCCGCTTGGCGGCAAGGCGCCGTACTCGGCTGCCGTCAGCTACAACGAGTCGGCGGTTGTCGCCAGCTACTTGCGCAGCAGCCACCGCCCGTTGCGGTCGCAGGGCGACTTCATCGTGGCGTACAAGAACGCCGTGCGCATCGTGGCGGAGTTGCGCCGCTACCTCCCTGCGGTGGAGGTGTTTGCCCACCTGCCCTTCTACGTGTTCTTTGTGCAGTACAGTGACATTGTGGTGGTGACGGTGTCGACCGTGGCGGCGGCCATTGCCACCGTCTGGGCCGTGTGCACCGTGCTCTTGGCGCTGCCGGCGGCAGCGGCGGCAGTGGCGGCAGTGGTGGCGTGCATTGTCATCAATGTGGCCGGCATCATGGCGGTGTGGGGCATCTCGCTCAACGCCGTGAGTTTGGTCAATTTGGTCATCTGCTCGGGCCTCGCCGTGGAGTTCACGGTGCACTTGGCTCGCGCGTACGTGGCGGCGCGCCACGACGACACTGACGCCGCGTACACCGAGTTTATGGGCGCGGGCGCGGGCGGCGGTGGCAGCGGCCGCGCCCCTGCGGCGCGCGCGCTCTGCGGCGTGGGCGGGTCCATTGTGGGCGGCATCACCCTCACCAAGCTCATCGGCATCGCCGTGCTCGCGTTTACGCGGTCCAAGATCTTCGAGGTGTACTACTTCCGCATGTGGCTCGCGTTGGTGGCGGTGGCCGCGACCCACTCGCTCGTGCTTTTGCCGGTGGTGCTCTCGATGTTGGGGTAGCCGGCAGGGACGAGTGCTCTGCCGGAGATTGCACTGTTCCGGTGCAGTCCTGGCCCGCGCGGCGTTACCTCCCACAGGACCGGTGCGGTGTCCTCAGCGCCCGGTCGGCCGTGTCCCACTCCGCAGGAGTGTCTGATTTCTTTCTTTCATTCATTTTTTTTTTTTGTTTTTGCTCTTTTTTTTTTTTTTAATTGTCGGTCCCTCCCCTGCTCTGGTCGAATTTCACGGACCAGGCCACTGGCCGGGGAGTGCGGGCGGCGCGCCTAGGGCAGGCGGCTGGTTTCGTGGCAGAAACAGACTGTACTATGGGCTCGGTTCGCGCAAACGTGACCTTTGCCGCCGGCTCGCGCGCTGTGTGCAGTTGCTGGTGGTTTTCTGCTCCTCACATTGGGAGCAAAGAACAATCCTCATACCACAATTTTGCTTCCCGCCATGTCTGCGTCCTACACTTTCCATTGGCCCAGCGGTCCCCAAGACGTGATCGTCACCGGTTCTTTTGACGACTGGAACAAGACCATGCCCTTGGTCAAGCAAACCGACGGCTCGTTCGAGTTGACCGTGCCCTTGCCTTCTGAGGACAAGGTGTTGTACAAGTATGTCGTTGACGGCGAATGGCGTGTGAGCCAAGACCAAACCGTCGAGGCCGATGAGTCCGGCAACGAAAACAACGTTTTGACCGCTTCTCACTTTGCGGCGCTGTCTGCGGGTACCAAGATCCCTGAGGCTGGCGGCTTGGCCGTTGCTGCAGGTACCGTCAAGACCACTGTGTTGCCATCCTCCGAGGGCCAGCAAGCCACCTTGGGCGAGCCAGGTGTCGTCATTCCTCAGGACGCGGAGGCCTTGTCTGCGTTTGAGACGGTGAGAGACGTGGACCCCAAGACATTGAATGATGCTCCTGAGTTGACCGCCGAGGAGAAGAAGAAGCAAAAGAAGAAGTTGAAGAAGACCCAATACAAGCTCAACAAGAAGAAGAAGAAGGCTGCTGCTGCCGCTGGTGCCGAGGAGGAGACCACCACGACCGAGGCTGAGCCCACTCCAGAGCCTGTAGTTGCGACTGCAGTTGCTGCTGCGGTTGTCCCAGAGACTGTGGAGGCTGTCCCAGAGCCAGAGGTTGCTGTCCCAGAGACTAAGGAGGCTGTCCCAGAGCCAGAGGTTGCTGTCCCAGAGACTAAGGAGGCTGTCCCAGAGCCAGAGATTGCCGCACCCGAAGTCACCGCCGAGCCTGTGGAAGAGGTCACTGAGGTTCCAAATGTCGAGGAGCCTGTCGCTTCAGCCAAGGAAGTTGAAGCCGAGGTCTCTCCTAAGGAGCCAGTGGTCGACGAGGCTGTCGTGCCAGAGGTTGCGGCCGAGGCCGAGACCGATGCCACTGAAGCTGCGCCATCCGCCAAGAAGTTGGATCTCGAGAACGACGAGATCATCATCGCTCAAGGTGGAAACAGCAGCAAGGAGGTGGAGGAGCAGCTCCGTGCTGCTAACGGTGGTGCCCCTATTGAGGAAATCCAACCAACCGAATCCGAGGCGTTGAAGTTGACCCAAGCCGGAGAAATCCAAGAGACCACCTCTGCCGTGGAAGCTGCTGCCAAGTCAGCCAAGAAGAACGCCCCCGAGGAAGCTAAGCCTGCTGCTGAATCCAAGGCCTCTTCCCCTGCCAAGAAGGCTGAAAAGAAGAAGGGATTCTTCTCTAAGCTCAAGAAGCTCTTCAAGTGATTTCACTGTCGCTCCCTAGGTGCATTTCTTTACTCTCGCTAATTGTTTGCTTACTCATATTGTTCTGTGTCTGATTGTGCAATATATAATACAAGAATGTTGGGTTCTGAGATTGTTCAGAACGCAAGACTCTTCATTTTGTTTACTTAATACAAGACTTTCGTTTGCGGAGGTGTAGGAATTATCGCTAGCCCAGAGCCATAAAAGAAGATGGTTTCGGCACAGCAGTACCGCCGGAGAATACACCAAGGAACTCGTGTCGTCCCGCCTACACATGGTGCTACATGACCGTGCCAAACAATGTGTATTAATGCTAATTAACCCCTTTTAACGAGCCTCGAACTGAACCATTCTTCTGGTTCTGGCCTTGTAGATGACTCTGTGGCCACACTCCTTACATCTGATAGCGTCACTCTTTCCCAAGGAGAAAGACGCACCACACTGAGCGCAGTTGTACTTCACACCCAAGGACTTGCTGGTGACGTGACCGTGGGCCGCGTGGGAGATGGATGCTGGAGCACTGAAACCTTCTCTTTGAGGAGACGACATGATGGTTGAGAAGGCAAGATGAGTTTTTTCGCACAACAAAACTCGAGTGCGGCGTGCGTGCAGGACACAACCGGGGAGACCTTGCGGCACCATCAACAGTCATCACCGCATCGCCAGTGCAATTAGGCCCCCCCACTCCCCTTGTAGCGGCCCTTCACATATTATCCGGAAAATATCTCCGCTCAAAACCACCATATCCGAACATCCTGGCCGGCCTTTACCGCTGCCATGTACTATCACCGCAGCACCGAGTATGTGTGTCTCTGCGGCGACGTGGCGCGAGATCCGAGCACCAAGCTCCCCAGCGCGTTCCGCGACAGCCGCTGGCGGCTTCCAGACCTCTATTTCTGCCCCACGTGCCTCGTGCTCAAGTGCACGCTGTGCTGCACCGCCACCGTCGAGTGCAAGTACTGCGCCGGCTGCATGACCGACTACACCGACGCCCGTGGGGTGGTGCGGTGCCAGAAGAATTGCTTCCAGTGCCCCGAGTGCTGGGCGCCGCTCTCGGTGTCTGTTGCGGACCGCACAGAGCCGGTGGGCAAGCAGTTCAGCTTCCGGTGTGGCGCGTGCAAGTACGCCTACCACACGCGGGTGGTGACCAAGCCGGCGCCGCTCGCAACCATTGTGCACAGCGAAGGCGAGAGTGAGTTTGCGCGGTTGGCTGCCTTGTGGGCCGAAAAACGCCGCAGCAAGGCGGGCGTGGACAAGACGACGGAGGCGCGCATGCGGCGCATGGGCCTCGAGCCGCGCGCCGCGCCCGGGTCCAGCGCCCCTCTCGGGTGCGGGACCAGCGCCCCTCTCGGGTCCCCCCTAGCGGCCAAGCGGGCGTACGCGTGCGACACGTGCCGCACGCCGTTGGTGGCGCCGGCGCGCGATCCGCAGCTGATGAAGCTCGCGCACAAGCACTTTGCCGTGGACACAGTGCCCACCGTGGCTGCGCGCACCGCGGACGGCGGCCGGGCGCGGCCGCACGCCGAGACCGCGTGCGTGCTCAGCGTGATCAACCCCTGCGGGAGCAGCATCACCGTGACGGCGTCCACGGTGCTGCAAAACCCGTACGGCGCGCCGGTGGTGTTGCCAATCACCCGCTTCAGCGTGCAGGGCCGCAAGGCGGCGCCGCCAGAGAACATCCCCACGCCGTACTTGACCGGCGGCACCAGCCGCGCGCGCGCGGAGCAGTTGGAGCGCGCAGTGCGGCGGGGCGCGGACGCGGCGCTCGAGGTCGGGCCCAACTGGACCGCGGTGCCCTTCACCGTCACCGCGGACGCGCGCGGCCGCGCCACGGTGCCGTTTTACTTCACGGTGGAGCAGGTGGGCCGCGCCGCCCAGTACGGGTTCTGGGCGCTCGTGCACGTGGAGCACGCGTGACGGCCCACGCGCCTAAAAGTCCAACACAAGGAGCTAAAAGTCCAACACAAGGAGCCCCGCGACGGCCGCCAACAGCCGCGTGTCCAACGTGTCGTTGCCCACGTCTGCCGGCACCTGGGTCGGCACGCCCAGGCCCCTTTCGTCGGGCTCCTCGTCCATCGACGTGTTGAGGGCATCCGCGTCGTCGCCCTGGGCGTCGCGGTCGACGTTGTCTATGCCGTCAATGACGGTGGGCGGCACTTCCGCCTGGCGGTGGTGGTTGGCGCGGAGAAGCGCCTCCTCCACAAACAAGCGGATGTATTCGGTGCTGAGCGCAACCGCGTTGGCGGAAATCCGCGTCTCGGGGCGCCGGAACGCCACCTCCTGAAATACGCGGGCCACGGTGTCGGGAGGAATCATGCTGGGTGGCTTTTCCGGTGGTGTGCCTTTCGCGTGTGCTGTGCACGGTGCGCGCACCGCCCGCGCCAATGGGAGGTACTGATAGGGGGACCGCACGGCACGGCGTGGCAACTGCGGGCGTGGCAACTGCGGGCGTGACAACTCCGGGCGTGGCCGACGCGCGCCTGCCCAAGCGGGCCACGGGTCGGCGTTGCCGCGTGAATTTCCACTCGCCGCTTTAGTCCAGCCCCGCCCGTGCGAACCGCGCCCGCCCAAGCCGCACCTTCACTGCAGATATGGCTCCGTCCTGCGCTCTTTCCAACCTCCACACCTCAACCCCCATCTTAACCCAACCTCAACCCCTCAACCCAACCCCTCAACCCCCAACTCAACCCCCCAACTCAACCCCAACCCTCCATGCCGTCCATCGCCCACGGCGCGTCCAAGACCTCGTCGTTTGTCAGCTTGGTCAAGACCATTGTAGGCGCGGGCATTTTGTCCATGCCCTACGCCTTCTCCACCGACGGACTAGTCGCTGGCGTGTTGATTGTGCTCTTGGCCGCGCTCACCTCGGGCTACGGCCTCTTCTTGCAGGTGTACGTGTCTAAATACGTGCCCCCGGGCCACGCCACGTTCTTCAACTTGTGCTCCATCACATACCCCCACCTCTCTGTCATTTTTGACTTGGCCATTGCCATCCAGTGCTTCGGGTGCGCCATTTCCTACTTGGTGTTGATCGGCGACTTGATGCCCACCATCATCCCCAGCGTCCCGGGGGTCGGTGACCACGACGTCCGCGCGTTTTGGATCGCCGCGTCCGCGTTGGTGTGCGTTCCGCTCTCGTTTCTCAAGAACTTGGATTCGCTCAAGTACACCTCCATTCTCGGCTTGATGGCCATTGCCTACATGGTGCTTTTGATCATCGGCCATCTTTTCGCCGCCGACATCCCGCTGTCCGAAAGGGGCGACATTGTGTGGGTGCCGCTGTCCTTCACCGCGGTGTTTTCCACCTTTTCCATCATCGTGTTTGCTTTCACCGGCCACCAGAACATGTTCTCCATCATCAACGAGGCGGCCGACCGCTCCTTGTCGTCCATGAGCACATTGGCCAATCTCACCGTGGCCTGTGCCGCAGCCTTGTTTATCACCGTTGGCTTGGCGGGGTACTTGACCTTTGGTGACGCGGTGCTGGGCAACGTGATTCTTCTGTACCACAGCGCGTGGTCCACCACGTTTGGCCGCGTGTGCATCATCTTCATGATGCTCTGCTCGTTCCCATTGATGCTCCACCCTGCGCGCATCTCTGTCAACAACATATACTACTGGGTCAAGTTGAACTGGCTCGGGTCAAGGTTGCCCGAGGAGGACCAGCAGCCAGACGAGTCCTCGTTTTTGTTGCCGGAGAGTGGCGACGCCCCCCAGTCGTCCGCCACAAGGTCGGTGGTGGTTGTTCCGTTGCCTGAACACACGTTTTATGCCATCACAGTCATCTTGCTCGTTCTGGGCTACGCCTTAGCCATCAGCATCGAATCGTTTGCTCTTGTGCTTGCAATTGTCGGCGCGACTGGGTCTACAGCCATCTCTTTCATCCTACCCGGATTGTTCGGATACAAGTTGATCGGGTCTGAAACCGACGACCCCTCGGGCCTAGAGCGACTCTTACAGGCGCTTGCATTGATGTTGTCCATGTGGGGCTTGTTCGTTATGGTTGTCTGTCTCTACTCCAGCCTTGCATAGGCTAAGGAACTTCCAATAAATTCATCTAATTAAAAATGCACGCTACGAGGTTTTTTCGTCAATTTCCGCCACTGTTTCCATCGACGAGTCGGTGGTTTCCCTTAATTCTTCCTTGTTGCTCTCCACATCCGTGTCGTCCTCATCACTTCTGACGTCTTCAGCGCTCTGGCCGCTGATCACCTTGGCTGCCACCTTCAAGATCAAATACATCCAAATGCAAGTAAGAAACTGTAATCCTCCCAATAGGCCGAGGAAAGTGTTAATTATGGTTGGGTTCCAGCATCTTTTTTGCTCGAGTCCCGCAACACAGCGAGAGTCTGCCATCAACTCGCTGGAATGCTTCCATGTGTGGTAGAACAAGTAGTTGTAGACTCCATGGCGCAAAATGACCCAGGAGCAGAGGAAGCAGAAGAACACATAATCGCATAAGGTGCTGAAGCCGGAGTACTTGAGGACCTTTGCGGTGGACAAGAAGATGTCGACCGAGTCCATGATCATGAGAATTAGACTGCCGATACGGGTGTAGTAGTAGTAATAAGAACCGATGACGAGGGCACAGGTGATGATGTGGTGACTAAACATCTGGTAGTGGTCCTTTCTTCTGACTTCGATGTTGAGTACAAGCAACTGGTGCAACCAGAAGGCTATCGAGATCAAATAGTACATTTTGTAGAGGGGTGACATGCGGTCGTGGGGCCATCCAATGAAAATGTAGTCCAAGTTGTTCCAGTAGGGCGAGGTGTAGTAGAGGTAGAAGCCGAGCGAGAAGGAGCCGCAGTAGTAGAAAATGGACCAGCTCTGTTCGGCGAAACGGGTCTTTGCCTTGCGGGAGTGGATGTCGCATAGGTGTTTTGCTGTGGGCATGAACACGTATTGCATCAACGCGGTTCGGACAAAGGTGAGCACCACCACCCAGTATGCCACATAGTAAATGTCGTCAATGTGGATGTCGTAGATGGGCACGCCTCCAGTGGTGTCAACCACATGCTGTAGGTGGTAGAACTTTGTTGTGACGGCATGGATCTGGGGCCAGTACCACGAGCTCAAGTAGTCCAACGAAAATAGGGCAATCAAAAGCTTGGAGGTGATCAGGATGAGGTTCCTGTCGATATATGCGAGGACACCCATGGTGGCGGCAAGAACAGGTGCGAAAAAGGCACGGACTAAACGAGAGAAGAAAGTTCCAGCCTCAACGGATATCGAAACACGAGGGAAAGATGCCACGACGTCAGACGGGAGGAAAAAAATGTCACCTCGTGCACTACCGCGGAGGAGGAGGACGCACTACCGCGGAGGAGGACGTACCGCGAAGAAGTACTGCCGCGAAGCAAAGGATGCGGCCGAGGCTCAAAACTGGCTCGGCATGCATTGCTACAGGGCAGGCAAGGCCCGCCTTGTGGGCCGGGATGCCGTGTCTATTGGAGGCGCTACGTATGTGTGCAGCCGCGCGGTCTGTGTGAGTGCATTCCATGTTGCCTGACGCGCGGAACCGGCTCGTTTGGCTTGGGCGTACCACCGGCGCGGGCGCCTGCAGGTCCGGCCCTGGCGAGGGCGGGAATCCTGCGCCGTGCTGCGCCCAGCTAAAGCCGCGCGCCCATGGGCGAGTGGGTGGGCGAGTAAAGTCACCGCCCCGTGAGCATGAGTTGGAGGGCGCGGCGCACGTGGTTTTCGTTGTAGCGGTCCCACGCCACGTAGAGGTTGATGATTTCCTGCATCGCCTCCACCACCTCGTCCAAGTTGATGTGGGAGTAGTTGAAGAAGTCCATGAAGCGGCCAATCTTCTCTGTGTCGGCGTCGAGCCGCACGTCGGAAAAGTTCTGATGCGAAAGATGCGGGTTCGCCGAGAGGCTCAAGAGGTCGTCCACGTGCATCTCGGGCTTGGAGCGGCCCCCCGCCTCGTGGCCCGAGCCGGAGCGGATGGCGTTCAAGTTCTTCTTGAGCACGATGGTGATGTAGATGGCGGCCATGGCGATCACGTGCGGCGGGAAGAGAAGGTGGAGGTCCGTCACGTACGAGTCGTTGACGAGCGACCACGAGTGCTGGAGCTCGTCCTCGGAGAGCACAAAGCCAAAGTGCGCCTGGTGCGCCGCCAAGAGGTTGCGCACCTGCAACAACGACCCGTACGGGTGGTGGAGGAACAAGCACATGTCCATCTCCTCAATCAAGTAGAACTCGAACTCCGCAAGCTTGGTCACGTCGTGCGGGATGTACTCGGGCCACAAGTTGCGTGCCTCCAGCGTGATCACCCGGATGTGCTGGGGACACTCCTCGATCTTGCACGCCACGTAGAGGCACGTGGTGACCAACAAGTAGACGTTGATTTCCTTCACCGACACGCGGGTGAGGAAGCGCGTGAGATACACCTCGGACGACGCCAACGCAACCTGGCGCACATTCAACCGGCGCCCGAGCTTGACCAAGAGCGTGTGGAGGTAGATGCGCATGCTGTAGTCGTACACCACGTGCGGGTGGTCTTTGATCAAGCCGCCCTGGATCATTTTTTTTTCCACAATGGCGAGGCGGCGGCGGCACTCCAGAAGGCCCTCGCGGGTGAGCTGCCACTTTGTCCGTTGGGAGGAGGCCCAATAGTCGGCGGACATGAAGGGGTAGGCGTTGAGTTGAGGCGGTGATACGCCATGCACCTGCAGGACCACCACCTGTGGGACGTGAGAAATGGAGAGGGAATTGAGAGAATTGAGGGAATTGAGAGAATTGAGGGACTTGAGGGAAATGAGTGAATTGAGGGAATTGAGGGAAATGGAGATTTGACAAGTGCCAAGTGGCCAAGTCACCAAGTGTCGAGATGTATCACTATATACCGCCCACGGGCACTAGACCCATCGAGCACAGCCGGGCCGCGGCCGCCATGCCACGTAGTAGCGCCACGTAGTACCACGTAGTAGGGCCGCTACATTTCTCCGCACTCGGTCACCACAATTGGCCGCTGCGGCACGTCGCCGCGGGTCGGGACACCGTTCATGGCGTCCACCACGGCAAACCCGTCCACCACCTTGCCGAACACAACGTGCTTCCCGTCCAAGTGCGGCGCGTCGCCGATGCAGATGAAAAACTGGCACCCGTTGGTGTTGGGCCCCAGGTTGGCCATGGACACACTGTAGCGCACGTGGTTATGGGAAAAGTCCTCGTCGGCAAACGTGCGGCCGCCAAAGATGGACGCGGAGCCGGTGCCGTCCCCCTTGACGAAATCGCCGCCCTGCACCATCAAGTCCTTGACCACGCGATGGAAGCGCGTGCCTTTGTAGCCCAACGGGCGGCCGAGCGGGCGGTGCTCGCCGGTGCAAAACTGGCGGAAGTTTTCCGAGGTTCTAGGGTTAGTACGTCCAGCAAGACTAGGCGGTCACATACTTGGAGAGGGGGAAGAGCTCAATCTTGACTCTTCCAGCGGAGACGCCTGAGGTTAGTAGGCACAGTCGGGCGCGGCGAAGCACGTACCGTCAATTGATATCTGGGGTTAGTAGGAGACAGAAGCAAGACAAGGAAGGCGAGGAAGGCGAGGAAGGCGAGGAAGGCGAGGAAGGCGAGGAAGACAAGGAAGGCGAGGAAGACAAGGAAGACAAGGAAGACAAGGGGAGGGCACATACGTCGAAGAACACCACTGGGGCCATGAAAAGTGTTGGTGCACTAGCGCAAGTCGCAGGCGCGCCATGAGTCGGCGCGCCATGTCGCACCCGCCAGTGATCCGTCCACTTCGCACCTCGTACCCACCATGTCGCAGAAAAACTACCACACGGGCAAACCCGACACAGACACCGCCATCGACCGCGCGGCGGTGGCCTTCCCCGTGGCGCAAGAAACCGACGAGGACCGGTTTTTCCGCAACCACGCGGCGCCCGCGTACCTCGGCGAGCTCGAGGCGCGGATCAGCGCCTTTGTCGGGTTCCACGAGAAGAGCGGCAAGCGCGTGGTGTTGGTCACCAGCGGCGGCACCACGGTGCCGTTGGAAAACAACACGGTGCGGTTCATCGACAACTTCAGCGCCGGCACGCGTGGCGCCACGCTGGCGGAGTACTTTTTGGAAAACGGGTACGCGGTGATCTTCATGCACCGGGAGTTCTCGCTCTTGCCGTACCTGCGGCACTACAGCCACACCACCAACTGCTTTCTCGACTACATGGTGGAGGAGGACGGCAAGGTGCAGATCAACCCGCAGTTCTCCGACGAGATGCTCGTGGTGTTGCGCAAGTACCGCGCGGCGCAGAGCTCCAACCTGCTCTTGCTCGTGCCCTTCACCACAGTCAACCAGTACTTGTACACGTTGCGCGCGGTGCTGGCGATCATGCAGCGGCTCGGCGCGCGGGCGCTCTTCTTTCTCGCCGCGGCGGTGTCGGACTTCTTCCTCCCGTCGTCGCGCATGCCCACGCACAAGATCCAGGCGCAGCCCAGCGGCAAGCTTGTGGTGGACTTGGAGCAGGTGCCCAAGTTCTTGCGGCGGCTCGTGGACTCGTGGGCGCCGCTGGCGATGATTGTGTCGTTCAAGCTCGAGACCGACAGCGCCATCTTGATTGCCAAGGCGCGCCAGGCGTTGCTGCGGTACCAGCACCTGCTCGTGATTGGCAACTTGTTGCAGACGCGCAAGACCGAGGTGGTGATTGTCACGCCGGACGGCGCGCAGGAGTGGGTGCGGTTGACGCCGGCGCAGACGGCGCAGGGCGTGGAGATTGAGAGCGTCATTGTGCCGTGGGTGGTGCGGGCGCACCGCGAGTACGCGGCGCGCAAGGCGTCTATTAGCGAATAAATACAAGGGTGCTAGAGAAACGACACGCCCACGCCGTACTGGATGCCCTTGCGCGTGTAGTCGGACGCGTGCGCCGAGAGCGGCACGACGAGGTTCAACTCGAACCGCGCCTGCGGGTGGGCGTAGAGGAGCCCCACGCCCGCGCCGGAGGAGAAGCCCGCACACATGCGGCGCCACGCGCCCGCGCCCGCGGCCACCACCTTGCCGTAGTTGGCAAACGTGTGCCACCGGAAGCCGGAGTCCGCGGGCGCGCGCGGGAGCCGGCTCACCACCGACACGCCGCCCGCCACGTAGCAGTCGCCGCCCACCGCCAGGTTGTTGTCCTTCGGGCCGAGCCCGTGGAGCGAGAACAGCCGCACGTCGTTGGGCCCGCCGGCATAGAACCGGTCCACCACCGACCCGGCGCCCACAAGCAACCCCGCCTTGTGCGTCGCCACCACCGTGTGGCGCGCGCCGAGCGCGCGCGCCGCCGCCGCCTCCACCGCCACCTTGGTGAAGCCCACCGACGACCCGGTGGCGCGGCTGCAGTGCTCCACCGCCGCGCGCGCGTACACCCCGCGCGTCGGGAGGAGCGCGCTGTCGCGCGTGTCGTAGCGCACGCTGGCGCCCACGCCCGCCTTGAGCGTGTCGCGCAGGTGCGCGAGCACCTGGAGCGCGCGCGAGCCGTGGTTGGACACGCGGCGCCACACCGCCTCCGCCAGCACCTCCGCGTTGAGCGGCGCCGCGCGCCGCGACGCCACGCGCGTCACCACGCCCGCGGACGCCACGCTCGCCTGGAGCCACTCCAACTTGCGCGTGTTGGTGTACACCAGCGTCTCCCACCACGCGCGCGGGTCGCACGCCACGGGCATGGCGTACGACGCCAAGTACGACGACGGCGTCTTGGTGCCGGACACCGCGTCCAACACCACGGTCTCGCCGCCGCCAAACACGTTTTTCCACTGCAACTGCACGTAGCCGTCGCCCTCGCCGTTGCCGATGTTGGTGCCGGTCTTGGCGAAGAAGCGCTTCTGGGGCACCACGTTGAACACCGGCACCACGTGCGCCGTGTGCGCCGCGCCGCGCCACGGTGCCACGCGGTGCACCTCGACGTGGGCGGACTCCACCACGTCGCACTGGGCGAGCCGCGCGTACGCGGCGTCGGTGCGGCGCACAAACTCCGCGAGCGTCGTCACGCCGGGTGCGAGCAACGGCTGGAGCTGGCGCTGCAAAAACGACCGCCGGAAGCTCTGGGCGTTGGTCACCTGGACGTTGCGCACCGCCACGGGCGCGCTCTGGTTGTCGCCAAACACCGCGTCCAAGTACGCGCGGCTCTGGTCCACCATGAGCTGCTGCTTGGCGGCCGCGAGCCGCGCGAGCTCGCTGTCGCCGGCCTCGGCGCTCAACTGGTCCATGAACTCCTCCTGGTACTCCATGTTGATGAGTGGAGAAGAGTTTGGAGTACAGGACTAGTGCGCGCTCTGGATCTGGTCAGGTGGTCAGGCGAGCAGTCGAGGTTGGACCGACATCTGGCGGGTTGATATGGCATGTGCACATCAATTGATTAGTCGATGTTACCTCACATCCAGTCGATATCGATGAGGTCTAGTTGCAAGGGAGCGACATCTAGTGATAGCGACATCTAGTGATATCGACATCTAGTGATAGCGACATCTAGTGATAGCGACGTCTAGTGATAGCGACATCTAGTGACATGTAACTAGTTGATATGTTATCTTATAGTTAGTTAATATGTTATATTATAGTTAGTTGATATGTTATCTTGATATGTTATCTTGTTATGTTCTTGATATGTTATCTTGATATAGCGACATCCGGCCGATACAGTGCACGTCCGCTCCTGTCCGGCCGCTGGTCACTCCCACCTACACCGCTCCAGTCCGTACCTGTCTACTAAAATACATACTCACTGCGGCGGCAGGATCGCCACCTGGGGAATGGAAAGGTTCCCCGCAAGGTCCGCGGCCGACAAAAACTCGCCGTCCGGTAGTTGGATGCCGTGCGCCTGGCCCGGGCTCTGGTCCCGCTCCGCCTCCTCCACCAACAGCCGGATACACTCTTTGCCCGACTCGGTCTGGAAGTGGCGCCGCAACGCGTCCGCCCGCGCAAACTTGCGCCCGCACCCGTACGGCGTGCCGTCCTTCAACGTGCCCTGGCACTGGAACTTCTTCTTCCCCAGGTGGAGGTCCTCGTGCCGCTTGCGGTCGTGCTGCCGCGCAAACGCCTTGCCGCACACGCTGCAGATGAACGGCCGCTCGTCCGTGTGCGTGCGCAAGTGCGACTTGAGGTTGTACGGCCGCGTGAAGCGCTTCTCGCACAAGTGGCACGCGTACAACGACGGGTGCTTCTGCACCCGCGTGGCTGCCAGCCCCACGCTCGCGAGCTCCAACATCTTTTCCCGCAGGTGCGTGCCGGCCGGCGCGCCGCCACCGTCGCCGTCGTGGTCGCTGTAGTCGGACACGTTCAGTCGCAGCGCCGACCGCGATCGCACCTTCAACGAGTGCGCCTTCTGGCGCCCGCGCCGCGTGGTGTTGAACTCGTCCGGGTTGAGGAGCCACTTGTCGCCGCCGTCCGCCGGCGACACCGGGCTGCGGAGCTCGTGCGCGCCCGCGCCGCGGTCGTCGTCCAGCTCGTGCGCCGACAGGTTGTGCGACGACTTGCTGAAAAGCGACGGCGTGCGTGCCGCCACCGCATCCGGCGTCTGGTGCACGGAGATGGTCACGTCGTTGTGGTGCCGGGCCACGGGCTGGTGGAGGTTGTGCTCGTTGTAGTTCATCAAGTTGTCCTCGGTGAGGCGGGCGCCCATCAGCGGTGCGGCGCCGTCCGGCACCACAATCACGGGGTTGGTGTAGCCCGCGTCCATGAACAGGCGGTGCAAGCCGCTGAGGTTGGTGGTCAGCACGGACTCGCCCAACATGATCTCCTCCACAAACGTGTCGGGCACGCGGGGCGGCGGCTCGACAAAGCCGTGGGCCAAGCTGAGGTCCGGCACGCCCGACAGCGAGAAGGCGTCGCTAAAGTGCGACATGGCGTCGTGGAACGGCGACGCCGGCGCCAGCAGCGCGTCCGAGTAGAGCAGGTGGAGCAGCTGCGAGTCGGAGTTGTCCTGGCCCGAGCCGCGGCCGGAAAACAGGTGCGGCAGGAGGTAGCCATGGTAGCCTTGGGCCGGCGCGGCGGGCGAGAGCGACGGCGCGGCGGGCGAGAGCGACGGCGCGGCGAGCATGGCCGGCGCGGCCGGCGAAAGCATGGATGCGGACGCCGCCTCGTCCATGTGCAACGCGGCCGCCTCGGAGTAGCCGGAGTAGGGCAGCGCGGCGAGCGGCGCAAAAAAGGACGGCATTTGCGATGCGGGCGACTCTAGAAGGTCGGGCGGGGATAGCTGGGCGGCAAAGTCTTGCGCGGGGTCGAGCGAGGCCGCGAGCTGGGCACGGAGACGGTCCTTTTCGTCCTGTTGGTCCATCGCGGGAATAAGCAGGTTGTGATGAGGGAGTGGAAGCTGGGACAGTAGAGGTGTCGAGGTGTCGAGGTTTCGAGGTGTCGAGAGGTTTCGAGGTGTCGAGAGGTTTCGAGGTGTCGAGGTTTCGAGGTGTCAAGAGGTGTCGAGGTGTCGAGGTGTCGAGAGGGACAAGTCTAGACAAGTGGTAGATCAGACACGCGCAGTTCAGCAATGAAACAGACACAGAAGAGCCACGGGATGAGCAAACGAATAGATGGGCCGGGATAACGCAGCGGCACTGGCGGAAGCAACAAGAGTGATATCGAGTGACAATGTCACTTCAGGGCGCTCCTGCAGAAACGCCGCGGGTCCTCTGCGAACGTTGGCTTTGGCGTGGTTGCAGGTGATGGCTGAGCTGGCTCCGGGAATTTGCCCTGCATGGTGCGCACGTCTGTTGCCGGGTCTCAGCGAGTGGCACCCGCGGCGGTGGGTGCTTGTCCATGTCCGGCCTCGCTTGGACCTGGCGGGACCCGCGAGATATTTCCGGCCCGCGATTCCGCTCGGGGCTGGATTCCCGCGCCAGCCTCGACTTTACGGGCACGTCAGACTTCCGCCCCGCTCCGTTCCTGCCGGAAAAGGCGCGCGCTAACGGCGCGGGCCGTGCGGCTGCGTGACACCGAGCAAATATCTGCGCGGCCCATTTGTGGGCGCAACTGCCGCTGCCCGGGCCGAGAAAGTGGTAGCGCGGTGCGTCTGGCCGAATCTGCATTACGGTGGTTTACGAGCGCACGGCGACATCTGGGCCCACTGGCGCGGCCTGCGAACGCCAGAGGGCCCTGCCGCCGCGGCCATATAGCGTCCGGGCGGGTGCGGTCGAAGCATGTCGCGCTGCGGTTCGTGAAGCAGTGTGGTGAAGCAGTGTCGTGAAGCAGTGTCGTGCAGTGTCGTGAAGCAGTGTAGTGAGCAGTCTCGTGAGGTTTCCCGGACCTGTTTCGGGTGCTCCAGTGCGGCGGGATGTCATGGTGGTGGAATGCGCCCCAGCCGCAAGGTGCGCGGGACTGCACCAATGCGGGCTGTGCTGTTGCCGCATCAGGCACAACGGTCACTCGGGCAAAGGTTAATTTTTTCCTCGTGCGTCGATGGCGGCACGGGCATGGCGAGACCGGACAGTTTCAGGTTCGAAACAGGCACTCCTGTGTAGCACCAGGGCCATCGACGGTGCGGCGGCGACTGATGCATGGTAGCCGCAGGACCAAAGCGCCGAAGCTTGAGGTCGCACGATCGGGCGCAGGTGTGGTACAGTATTAACACTGTATGCAACAGGGCATTGAATGTCTAGTCGATGTCAGGTTACTATCTAATTCTTGTTATAAGGTCTTGTCTCTGCTTATATAGTCCTTGAGGACGTATCTAACCTGTCACACCTAATCAACTGTGTCGGATTACCTAGGATGGAATGTCGGTTCTTTCCTCAGATTATAGGAATGGATATTCATGCATCTCAAGCAGGCTCGCACGTGAGGCTCGCCGAGATGGACCTACCCAGATATGGACCTGCCCAGATATGGACCTGCCCAGATATGGACCTGCCCAGATATGGACCTACCCAGATATGGACCTACCCAGATATGGACCTACCCAGATATGGAGGCATTGCGGGTTTAATCTTCTTCAGGCGTATGAGAGGCGACTTGTATAGTATTTGCCTATCCAAATATTGCAATTAAAATATTGGGTGTGTGTAGTTTGCACTTAACCGTGAGTCGATCTGGTCTTGACGCACTGGTGTAATGAACTCTAACTACACACGAGAGCACGAGAATGCAATGGTGGAGCCTAGTCGCGGATTAGTGGTATACTCTGGTGTATACAGTGGGGGTGGATATAGTTTAGTACCAGTGGGATATGGGATGCTTGTCTCCAGTCCAGATATCCACTCTGATATCTAGTCCAGATATCCACTCTGATATCTAGTCCAGATATCCAGTCCAGATATCCAGTCTAGTATCCACTCTGACATCCAGTCCAGATACTGTAGTCATGGCCATGCGCTGAGCACGACCACCTTGTCACACTCACACAGTGAACAAAGAGGTGCATTTTCAACCCTGCGATGTTTAGCGCAAATAGCCACCACCACACGTAGTAACAGCAGCTTTAGTCCCCAAGTCATGGCTCCCGACACGCCAGACTAGCTTTGTCTCGATCCAGCATAAACCGAAGGATCTATAAGTAGACGATGGCACGTCCCGTCATTTCATATAGCCACCGATAATATAGCCACCGATAATATAGCCACCGATAATATAGCCACCAATAATATACCCACCAATAATATACCCACCAATAATATAGACCCTTGCCCCGATACCTCACTCAAGCCCCAACTCCACATCCGCCACAACATGCCACACGTCCGGCGCAAAAGTCTTCACCCGCTCCACATGCGCCACATGGCCGCGGAAGAAGGCACTCAACTCTTGCTTGAGCGCCTCCATCTGGTCCACATGCACATTCTCGTGCACATGAGCCACCATCGGCGTCGTAGTGCAGTGGCGCCGCACCTCTTGCACGATGGGCCACAGCGGCTTCAGCGTCGGAAGAAGCCCGAGGTTAATGTGCGCCACCGGGAGCCGCCCCCACGCCTGGAGCCGGGCCAAGGCCTTCTCGTTGCTCTCGTGAAACACAAACGCCCGGACACCCTCGCGGCGCAACCGCTGCACCTCCAGGGCCAGGAGCAGCTCGTGCAGCCGCACAAGCACATATTTGTGGCCGTTTTCCGCCAATCCTTTGACCAAGCCCTCAACCGACCACGGGTTCAATTCCCAGCACATGGCGGTGGCGCCGTTGGCCAAGTACGAGAGCGTGAAGTACCCGATACCGGCGTACAAGTCGAGCACGGTCTGGCCCGCCAACTGCGTGCATGTGTCCAATATGCGCTTCTTTTCCTTGATGTTCCCCCGCGAGAACATGGTGTACCGCGGAGCCCATGTCTGGTAAATGCCGTTCTGCACCGCATGGCACCAGAATGCGTCCTGGAGGTCATCTGGCTGGGGCGTGTCGAAGAGCGCCGCGGTCGGCTCCGGCCCGAAGTCGCCGTGGAGCGGCACGAGGTTGAACGGCCGTCTCATGACATCTTGCTCCACAATGGGTCGGTTCACGGCAAAATGGGTCACGGTGGCAGGAAACGCGTTCCGGAGCGCGGAGAAGAACTGTCTCGACCCGACGGCCGCCAATGCCTCCGTCCACAACGGACTGTCAAAGGTGCCGCTGTTAAATAGCACCATCGGCGGGTACATGGACCACTTGGAAGGCACAAGCTTGAGGAGCGGCGCAATGTCGGCGCGGGGCAACGCAGTGGACTCGAGAAACTCTTTCACAATGGCCACAATGTCGCGCGGAGCGGCGGCAGCGGCGGTGAAGGGGTCTATGTGGAGCGGCCCGAACTTGGCCAAGATGGTGCGGGTTTCGGGCGGCGGCGCTGTGGCGTACACGAGGGCAACGCCGTTTCTCTTGACGATTTTGTTGTGGCGGTCAAGAGCGCCGTGCTCATGTAGCCGGGTTTTGATCGCCTTGATCAACTGGGTATCTCTGACCTCAACGCAAGACATGGAAAGTATGGGGTACAGATGCGATCCGGTGCACTCGAGATGCGAACCTATGTAGGACCGGGCCTCGGGTGGGCAAAATGTGGTGCCGGTATTTTCGGGCAAACACAAACACGTGGCGCTCCACAGTGAAGTTTTGGGCCAGGAAAGCGCTCCGCCAAGACTGGGCCGGTGAAAAAGTCCACCGGGGACATTCTGCATCCCAATTCCTCACCCTGCCCAGATCGCCAGCCAGATCGGCCCGCGCGGCACATTGGAACCATAGTGGGACACACCCAGTAGCGGAACCCGAGAAGAGAATACCCGCCACCTCCCCCTCTGCAAAGATACCGGGCATTATCCACGTCCGCATGAGGCTCAAACCCACAGTGCCTCCATATTATCGGCCTCTGGCCCCGCCCCGGGGTCCCCCAAACCCGTGTCCCTGCAGGAACAAGCCCGTCGGCGCCCGTCGCATGTTTTAAATCTTTTTCCCCATTCTTCAACATCTCCACTCGTGTCAATTGCGCCCGACATTCCTTGTCCCGGTCTTGGATTTCTGGCTTCATCTCGGTTCGCGTTCTCATACCACTCGAGTCCCGGATTTGCTCCTACGCCTAGGCCTACACTACCATAGTTGCCTGTTTGCACAGTCGCCCACGTTGTACATAGACACCCACTCCCTCACTCCTTCCCTACTTCGCTAGACAGCTTATTCTTATACCTAATGCAGACCATAGCCACAGCCACACGCGACGCCGCGATTCCTAGTCAGGACATTCGCCCGGCGCTGTCTGAACCCGACAAAGATTTCAGTCCCGCCAGTGCCACCAACGGCGGCCGTGAGATCTCGCGCAAGGTTCTTTATGTGGGCGGGTTGCCCAAGTCCATTGGCGAAGAAGAGTTGAGCAAAAAATTCTCCGCCAGCGGGCCTGTGTTTTCCGTAAAGGTGTTGAACGACAAGAACAAACAAGGCTTCAACTACGCGTTTGTCGAGTTTGTGGATGAGCCCTGCGCCGCTGCCGCGTTACTGCAGTTTAATGGCTCTTCCATTGACACTTCGGTGTTGCGCATTAATTATGCGTACCAATCCTCCACATTCAACGCATCCCAGAACCCCGAGGACCCCACCTCCAACATCTTCGTGGGTGACTTGTCCCCGGAAGTAGACGACGAAGCTTTGCACCGATTCTTTTCCGTTTTCGAGTCCTTGAAACAGGCGCACGTCATGTGGGACATGCAGACATCAAGATCCAGAGGCTACGGCTTCGTGACGTTTTCCAACCCGTCGGACGCCGAGATGGCGTTGCAGACTATGAATGGCAAGATTCTCAATGGCAGAGCCATTAGGTGCAACTGGGCGTCCCACAAGCAAACAAACCGCACCAATATGAGACAGAATAACCCACAGAGGCAATTCAGACCTCCGTATCCTCGTGCTGGCTATGCCGATTCCGGCGTCCCTTCGCCCGAGAACAGCTCATTTGTTGAAGGCCAATTCACACTTCCCCAGCGGCCTCAACCGGAACTGCAAGTTATGCCCAACATGGCTATGGGTCACACTGGAGGTGTGATGTCGCCTCACTCGTTTGACATTGTCTTGAGACAAACTCCTTCGTGGCAAACCACAGTGTACTTGGGAAACATTGCGCATTTTTCCCAGCAAAGCGATCTTATTCCGCTCTTGCAAAATTTCGGCTACATTGTGGACTTCAAGTTCCATCCGGATAAAGGGTGTGCGTTTGTCAAGTACGACACCCACGAGAGAGCCGCATTGGCAATTGTCCAGTTGACTGGATTCAATGTCAATGGTAGACCGTTGAAATGTGGCTGGGGCAAGAGCCGCCCACCAATGGGGCTGGTACCAAACTATCCAAGAAATTAATTGTAATCGAAATCGGACACTGATGAGGCTTTATGCCAAATTTGATCACTCGATAAATAGGGCCCCCAGAGGGCGTTCGAGTGCACCTTTCTCACGTGAAAATTGCATAGACGATAGCATTAACGTTGTTTTCCTATCTCAGATACATTTAAATCAACATTCTTATTGTAAATACTTTTGTAGCCTCGGCGTATGTCAGTTGGGTGGGAAATTACTTTGACCACGGTCTATCCTACATAGGTTGAGTCTACATCGCGCGGTTGCCCGATTTTTTTTTTCAAAATTCTAATCTTCATGTCACAGTGGACTAAAATAATCTCCATATCATTGTTATTAATTGTGTCCGTCAAGATTATCCAGTCCACTAATTTGTTTTCTGCTCCCAAAAAACTAGCACTCTGCACCGCACTTGTTGTTGTTGCTTCTTCCTTGTACCTTTATCCCATCCGCTACTCATTTGGTCTGGTACTAAAGAAAATCTTCTCCGCCATGAACAGCCAATTTCGAATGCTCTCTAATCCCGGAAGGCGATACGGATCTGTGTCTCAGCGATCGCGTGAGTCTCGCTTCGCCCTCAAGAATGGAGGTGAAGTGGGCGGCTTGAGCAATGAGGGGAACACATGTTTTATGAACTCCGTCCTCCAATCTTTGGCCTCATCCCAACAATTGCACAAATTTATTGAAGAGAATGTTTCTTCTACTCCTCCTCCTCCATTCACTCTTGCTTTGAAGACGCTTCTAGATGATATCAACGGTAAGTACGGCTCTCGTGGTCACGAATTCAGCACTCGCCAATTATTGGCCAAGATGCCAAATGGGCCGAAACAAAACTTCTTCACGGGATACAACCAAGAGGATGCTCAAGAGTTTTACCAGTTGGTCATGCGGATTGTCGAAAAGGAACACAAAAAGTTGGTTCTGTCCCGCGAGTCCACCCCAGATCCACTGAAGGAAAAGGAACCCGCGTCTCGATTCGTACCCCTGCAACCACAGTTTTTGTCCGGGTGTCAAAGTCTTGGAGCTTTGGGTAATGTATACGTTCCTGCCCACCAAGTGGATCCTAATGTGGCTGATGACGAAGGCTTAGTGATGCCAATTGAGATCATCACACCAGTTGACGGCATTTCTGCGGAGCGAATTGGATGTATCGCATGTGGTGAGGTTGGAGGCATAAGATATTCTACAACCAGTGGTATCAGCTTGAATTTACCTTACGACCAAGGTCTGTATTCGAGTTACGACTTGCATCAGCTATTGGAAGAGTGGACCAGGCCAGAAATTATCGATGATGTGAACTGCAATCGTTGTGGTTTGCAGCAGACAAGGGACTTTCTCGTGCTGAGCTTGGAGCAATCATCGAGCGAGAAATTGGCCGCTGATTTCACCAAGAGGGTGACTGAGATTGACGCAGAGCTTTCCAAAGATTATGTTACTGACGAAGTTTTTGAAAAGTTGACCATCAAGCGCATGGTGCGTAAAACAAGGAAATCGAAGCAAATTTTGTTAAGCAGGCCTCCACCGCTTTTGTGCATGCACATCAACCGATCGGTATTTGACCCAAACACTTATATGGTCATGAAAAACTCGAAGAATGTTCAGTTCCCCAGTGTTCTTGATTTAAATCCAATTGTTGCCGAGCCCGCAGAGATTAATATGGATGCTCGCCTCTTATTTAAAATACCAAAGGAGCTGGAAGACTCCAAGAACCCAAATCTTTTATACAACTTGAAGGCGGTCATTTCTCATTATGGCACTCACAATTATGGCCACTACATATGCTACCGTAAATTCCGCGGTACATGGTGGAGAATCAGTGACGAATCCGTTTATGTGGTTTCTGAGGGCGAGGTTCTCAATTCTCAGGGAACATTCATGTTGTTCTATGAGATGGATAACGGCGAGAAAGAGGAACTTGAGGAAGTGAGCGACGAAGAAGAGGTTGACGAAGAAAGAGAAGATGCTGAGGCCAAGGAGCGTATTCCTGGAAGCACATTGGAGTATGAGTCTGAAACAAGTTCGGAATCGGAAGCGTCTAAGTTCGAAGATTCTGATATTTCGAGTTCTGAAAGTGAGGAGAATGGAGGTGTTGCGAACGGCCAGAGTGTTTCTGATATTCATTCTACTCCCGGGGCCAGTCCGTCTGAAGTTGAATCTACGGACGAACATTCTCGCTTGGCAGGAATGGAGGAAAGAGCATTTCATGTGTAGAGGAGAATCCAATTAATACACACTTACGACTTTATTGCACTATTCCGACATACTCTGGAGCCCAAGGTAGACCAGTCCAAGAATGCGCGCCAAATAGTGAAAATGTAGGAGATGATGAAGCTCATCGCTCAACCGGCAGTACCATGGCGAGGAAACTAAAGGGACGCCAGATTGTTGGAAAGGGTCTTAAAGGCGCTCTTCAGAATCATATTCTTAAGGAAAAGTACAATGAAACTAGAGAAAAAGTCCTGGCTCAGGAAAAGCTAAGAAAGGAAAATAAGGACAAGTCCATGAAAAGTGGGGCAAAGCAAAAGAAACGGCCACAGAATCAACGAGAAGCAAAAGCATTTATTCCATTCGAGTCTACCGCCACCTTGCTCTTGGTAGGCGAGGGTGATTTTTCATTCGCCGTTTCCATAGTAAAAATGAACTACATTGAGGCTTCTAATTTGATAGCGACTAGTTTCGATTCTTATGAAGATCTCTTGTCCAAGTATCCAAATGCCGAAGAGAATCTCAATTTTTTGAAAGAAGAAGGGGTAAAAGTATTGCACAATATTGATGCCACCGATGTCGTTGCCTCTCTCAAATTAAATCCAACAAAAAAGGCCCAGCCTAAGATCTTTGACATCCGCCGAAAGCTCGATTACGTGATGTTCAACTTTCCTCACACCGGAAGGGGCATGAAAGACGTTGACAGAAATATTCGGGATCACCAAAAGTTGGTGTTAGGTTATTTTAAAAGCAGCAAACAGTTGTTGAATTTGATTAACAATGAAACCTATAATGATTTTGGCGGGTATTCCGATCCTGATAAGACCACCGGACTGAAAATTATATTATCTGTATTTGAAGGTGAGCCATATATCTCCTGGGGTATCAAGGCTCTAGCTAGAACAGAGGGATATTGCGTTGAGCGGTCTGGTGCGTTTAATTGGGCTGCTTTCGAGGGATATCATCACAAGAGAACAAATGGTATTAGGGACACTACAAAACCTGCTGCTGAGAGAGACGCAAGAATATATCTCTTTAACAAAATCAGCAAACCTGAGCAAAAGGCGAAAAAGAAGGGAAACGAAAGCGACAGTGAAGACGATTAATTTAGTCGACGTATAATTTATTACGCTGGGAATACACGAACACAATCATCAATAAAGAAGATCTCTTGAGTAAGCGGATCCCTAACCTTCCCGCTTCGAATGAGCAGGTCATCTCCATCGGCCGGATTCAAAAGCTTATCAAAATGATAAATATTGCCGTTCGGTAACTTAAACGGATTATCAAAAATGCTTGTCACCAGCTGAGTATATGGGAGATTCTCACTCAAGCGGAAGAGTTCAGGCGAGCAGACAGGGCATTGGTTTGTCTTGTTCAAGAGCTGATAGTATTGGTTGGGACCTCTTAGAGATAAGTTTCTTGATAAATTGGAGTCAAGGTGCATGGTGAATTTCTCCTTGTCTTCTGATGGCCTAAACACCGTATTCGATTCATCGCAATAACACGATTTCGTCTTGAGACTTGAAAGACCGGCAGACAAGTGGACAAGTAAGGGATAGGTGCTAGGAATGTTATATATCTTGGTAAAATCAGACACGAAGCACCGAGACAATTCACCCCAACGTTCCGCTTCCATATCGCGACAAAAATCCCCAAACGGCCTGAGCAAAGGCTTTGCAAAATTGGGGCTCAATAAATTGAGCCATGATGTCTTTCCCGAAAACTTGGTAGATTCATTCAAGCTATTAGGAAAAGAATAATACAAGAGAGGAGACCCCACTTCTGTAAGCCGCTTTAGGTTTGTGTCATAGTTTGCCATGTCTGCGTCAGAATATTGGCTTCTCTCTGAGTACATCGCTAGGTTATTTTTGCAGTAGGTTATAGCCTGGAATACATTCTTACTCTCAATCATAGAGAGGAACCGGCACATGTGTATCTCGAACGCCAAGTTAGAATTGATCCTCTTCAAGGATGTTTTGTTCTCATTAAACCAGGCGGTGACAGGCTCCAAGTCATGGCCATTTACAATTGACATGAAAACCTTATTGAAGGATTCATATACTTCCACGTCAATCAAAGGGCGAAGTGAAGATGCATTTTTCTCATCGAGCTGGACCAAGAGCCGACTCCCAATGTTGTGCTCTTTGGACGTGTTGGACTTAAGAAGATAGTCCACAACCAACAAATCTGTCTCGTGGCCATACCATTCAATAAGCCCATCGTGGTGTAGATCTAGAACCTGATCATCTTCTGTTTCGTTGGCATCTAGAGTGAATTTCTCTAGTCGCTGGATATGTTCTACCCGCTTCTCCAATCGTGATCGATAGTCCTTATCTTTTTCGGCTGCCAGGGCTAGTTTTATCTGAAATGCCTCAACATTGCGAATCAATTTTTGAACTTGCTGTAGCTTTTGCTGTGGGGAGATGTGTGGGTTGGCTTTGATGGAAGCGATTGCTTCAGCGGTGTGTTTCTTTAGCTTCTCTATCAGCTTCTGGGTCAGCTTGAAGTTTTTTTTGATGAGCTCTGCCGGAACAGAAAAACGCACGTTTTGAGCCTTTAGCGTGAAATTGACGGTAGGTTCACTCATGGGCGGCCCGTACCCCTTGGCTCAGGTTATGTAGCTACATTAGTGTGGTGTGGGATCCCCTTTATCGGTACCTTATTTATGTGCAGTATACACTATGGGGTTCCTCTACTCTTCCTCTTCTTCGCTGCCAATGATAAAGTCGTCATCATCGTCGGCTTCAGCACGAGATTTGGGTGAAACTGGAGGAAATGGCTCCAACTCAACACTCGAGCCTCCTATCTGCTCATCCTCGTTTCCAAGTTGGTTATACGACCTGTCTCTTCCATGACGAACATAAGATACTGCATCTCCAAAAAGTCGGTGGATTTTTTGCACAAACCGGCCCCGTCCTTCCCTTCCCATCATCAAAAGAAATGTGGCAAGGATCATCAAGGCGAAGATCAACTGCCCGTAGAACCTGTGGGGCTTGATGTACCATTTCAGCTCATTTCCTTGTTTGTAGGAAGTTTCGTAGCTATAATACGTGTACTTGGCATTTTCTGGGGCAGCAACGTATTCTGGCCGGCTCATGACACCGTCAGCTTCTGCTCCATTGTAGAAAGATCCCACGGCCGCAGTGAAATAATAACCCGGTCTAGGCAAGATTTCTGCGTCATCGGCGCCCACCTGTAGCGAGTAATTATTAAAGGCCTGTACGTACTCATCATTGGCGTACAAGACGGCACGGCCCAAAGTCCAAGTAAATTTCAGGCCGTCCAATTTCTCAACCACTTGAAGCAGGTCAAATTTATCGTCTTTGTTGGGAATGTTGTCGATTCCGAGCCTTGGAAACCCAAGGCCCACATGCAAGAAGTTGAGAATCCACGAGGACTTGAAGCAGAGATCCATCAAATCGTCCTGTGGCATGCGCGGCCCTCCGTCCAACTGATTCATACCTAGGAGGTCCTGAAGCGGCTGAGAACAAAGCTCTCTTGTCTTGGAATAAATGAGACGGTAGTCGTAACCCTCTGACTTATTTCCCATGTGAGGTAAGCCGCTCGGCTCCAAAAAGTTGTTCATGGCGTCCCAATAACCACTTACGCCCACAAAGTGGTTGACCTCAAAGTCAAATGCCGGGATCAAATCGTTAAGAAGACAGGAACTCACGCTGTTCCCGTCATCTAACAGCTTACAGTCACCTTTGGATGGGTCTTTTCCGGTGCCGGTGCCATGGGTAACATTTTGGAGCACCGGAAATATGGACCCCAAGCACGAATCAAAATTGCTCTCTCCGACAAAGTCAAGCTTGTGGTCGTCAACCACTGCGCTCGTGGTGTACCCTCTTGGTAGGCATGGATCGGGAATCGGGGTGCGGAACTGATACACATCCGACGATAAGTCATGTTCTGCACGATACTGGTCCAAAAGAACCTTCAAGTATCTATTGTGGGCTTGGAACATGCCAAAGCCAAGGAAACTGTCGGAATACACATCAAAGTTTTCAAATGCTGGCACCAGGTAGTTCCCCACGTGCTTGCCGTCGTCGTCATTTTTAGTATTGGGTAGCCGGGCGAGCAGAACATGGTACAAGTTATTGGAGTGGTGTTCCTTTTCTGTGGAGTTGGGCTGGAACACAACCTGCGTAGATGCACCGCCCATGTCCAAAAGACCATACGTGGTATGTCCCTTGCCGTGGTCATGATCCTCCGGGTAATCTAACGCATTCATCATGTAGTTGATGGCCAACCAGCCATACAAGCCTTCCACGTCACCATCGACAATATTGACGTGGGATGCGCAGTGGGGCAAAAAGAAGTCGGAGTTGGTCTGCAAGTACTGACACACATTCTCCATGATGGGCTCTTGTTCGTTGGGTGGCAAGAGCCTCATTCCGGCAGTTGCATGCAAAAATATGGGTGTCCGGTAGTGTTCCGACTTGGGAACGACAGAGCTGGCCAAAGAAAGAAGGTAGCTGAGGTGATGATTCCCGACTTTCCCGGGGCTCTCGTTGAAATTCGCAAGGCCCGGGGCCATCTTGCGATGCCAGCTGGACTGGGAGTGGATAAAGGGGAAGCGGACCTTGTCGTGGACCGGGGTGGTGGATTCGGAGTCTGTATCGGAGTCGGAGTCAGATTCAGATTCGGAAAACGAGTCTGTGACTTTGACCGCATCCTTTTCTTCCATCTGGATCACCAAGCGCCGCAGCAACTTGATGCTGGGCTTCACTGCCATGTCAAGGCCCGCCTTTATCGCCAGTTTGGGGTTCAACCAGTTGTACACGTACACTCGGGACGCAGTGGACCCGGCGTCGATGATCACTATGTAGTCGAGCGGAATGCCATTTTCGGACAGGACCGGCCCGGCCTCTATCACCTTGGGCTTTTTCCTCTTGAATATCCGCATATGGTGGTACCAATGGGCGTGGATGCGTACTCCTATGTTTGATTAGCTGTGTACACGCACCCACAACGGGAACCCGCAGACTATTCCGGTGCTGCCCCATAGGCACACCGGACATGTCACAAGGGTCGTGGGAATTGTCATACGCTAGGGTGGCGATGTAGTACTGTTTCGCCTATTTAGGTGTGGGTCCCGACCCTTGCGGACCGGATGGGTGCAACCGGAACCAAGTCTGCGGAGGGTCCGGATGTGCCGGCCACGGCCTCTAGCCATTGTTGGAGCCGTAGAAGAAGTAGCCTTACTTCACCATGGTCGCGGGCGGTTACACAAGAGAAAAAAAAACTGTCTTATCAAAGCTATGAACCGGTCTTGTCACTATAAAGCCACGGGACTCGTGCCGGTGGCCACGTTGCACATTTCATCACATTATCACGCATACCCCATCACATCACGACGCACTTTTCTTCTTTGGGTGCGGCCGGATTCTGGATATGCTCAATCTCATTAACCAACGTCTCAAACGACTTGTTGACATTGACATTGTCCCGCACCGACGTCTCGTAAAACTTGCACTTGTATTTGCGGGCGAGCTCTTGGCCTTCGGAGGGCTCAACCTGCCTCTGGAAATTAAGGTCGCTCTTGTTCCCCACCAAGACCATGGGAATCAGGTCGGACCCTAGCGAGTTCAAAATCTTGTCTCGAATCACATCCACGAGCTCGAACGACAGGCGTGACGTCACCAGGTACACGAGTAAGTACCCGTGGATGCCGATCAAGTGCTTCTCGTTCATTATGGAAAATTCGTCCTGTCCCGCCGTGTCCAAAATCTCGATCGCATACTCCTGGTTGTTGTAGCTTATGGTCTTGGAAAACTGGTTTTCGATGGTGGGGTAGTAGGACTCAACAAAGTGGTCTTCCACAAACCGAACGGTCATGGACAGCTTACCGACAGACCGAAATCCGACAACGGCCACTTTTCTAGCCTTGACCATTTTGGGATAGTAGCACTAGTGTCAGCAAACCCACGGTTAAGACGTACCAATTCACACCAGGAGCACCGAAGACCACCTATGCAGGCACAAATTGCGGCCGACATATGCGTGGGGACGCTGGGGCGGTTCCGCCCTAGCACATTGGTACCCGCACGACTCGGTGGTATCCACGGCACTTGATTTCCCGTCGGGGCGGGATCTGGCGAAGCCAAAGACTCTGCGGCGCGAGGCAGAAATGGTCTATAAATAGCCCAAATGCCCTGCAAAATACGTGGTGCCGCAATTGTCCCGCTAATACGTGGTGGCGCAAAGCCCGCAAATACGTTGCGGTGGCCATGTTATTTGCGGTGCCCCGCATAGCGCATTACATCTGACCCGTAGCTTCACGCCCTCGTCCAGAAACGCCACAAAGTGGCAGAAAACATACATTACGCAGCCGTGATGGCAGCTACAGAGCAGATTCATGACTTTCGTACCATAAGAAATGCGCCAAGAGGTGCAGCATGCTATATTACAGTCGCAACGCAAACAGCCGCAACGGCGAGGGCGCTCACGTGGCCCACTTCAACACCTCCAAGCTTGTAACGACAATAAAGATGGTTGCAGGCAAGGTGATGACCACATAGCCCCAAAAGAGAACGCCCGCCATTTCCTTCTGGTAAATGCCGTTGAGCTGTGTGATTTGCGAAAGCTGGATCGCGGGCGGAGACACGGTAAGCACAAACGCCACAATCAAAAAGATGGGGTCGTCCAAGATGGAGAGTCCCACATACTTGACGCACACCGCAATCAAGGGCAAAAGAATCACCGACGGGAGCACCATGCGCGAGATCAACGACGCAAACACAATCTTCTTGTAGTTGCGCGACGGAGGGGGGATATCGGTGGAAGGGTACAAGTTGGACCCCAACACAATCAAAATCAACGGGATGGACACGGAGCCGAGCTGCTCAATCGACTGTGTCAATGTGCTCTTGACAAACGAGTCGCTGTAGAAAAACTCCGTCTGGAGCCGGGGCACCGACGCCACAACGATCGAGATAAACATGGCGTAGAGTGGGGGGTTCATGAAGGACAAAAAGGCTTGCACCGGGCCGCAGGCGCAAAGGCGCAGAAAGAAGCCGCGGGGCGGCGCGGTTTCGGCTTCGTCCGCGTGTTCCGGCTGCTTCACGGCCTCGGCCAAAAGCGTGTCGCTCTCCTGGCACTGGTCGTTGGCCTCGCGGCAGCCCGAGGTCAGGCCGGCCGAATGGAGCGAGCCCACGTCGGCCTCGCCCGAGTCGTCGCGCACATCGGGGCCCACGAGCTCGTGGTGCGGCCGTTTGCGCAAAAGCTTGTTGTAGCCCCAGGACCAGCGCAAGATTTGGCCGAGCTGCTGGAATATCAACAAGTACAAGATGCCGCGCGACGCCACCTTGTCGGAGTCGTCGTCCGGGATCTGGTCCCACAACAAGTCCGGCAACGTGTACGCCAACGACATTGTCAACGACACCGGCAACGAGTTGGAGTTGCCAAACACCGCCATGGCCGTGACGTAGTCGGACTCGGCGCTGTTGAAGCGGAAAAGCGAGGAAATGAAACGCGAGCACAACACCGACGCCAAGGTCGACACGGCGTAGAAGATGGGGATGATGATGATGTCCACCATCTTGTTCAACGAGAGCGACGGCGCCAACTTGGTGAACACCAAGCACGGCGTGAACAAGTCCACATTGAGCTGCGAGAGGACCTTCTGGCCCGCGGTGGTGAGCAAGTGGGTTTTTGCCGCCACGAATCCGGCGAAGCAGATGATCACCACCTCGAGAACCGCCTCCAACGTGAGGAACGAGATGGCCATAAACGACAAGTCGGGGTTGAGCGGCGCCGACGGCTCGCTCCGGGATAGTAGTGCCCACATCGAGTAGGGAGAGATGGTGGGGTGGGAAAGAGTAGGGGCAAGAGTGGGGTGGGAAAGGGCCAAGAGTGGGGTGGGAAAGGGCCAAGAGTGGGGTGGGAAAGGGTGGGAAGAGTGAGGTGGGCAGGGGCAAGTTGGGGAAAAGGATGGACTTAATAAAGGCCCTCAGGCTTGCATGGAGTGCTTGCCATACACCAAAAGTGCGATAAGGCTGTCCGGCACACGCGCGCCATTGTCATTCGCTGCTTCGCCACAGTGGGGCGGGAAAATCTGCGCGGTTCTGGCGGGAGAAACGGGGTTCTGGGTGCGGCGGTTTGGAGGTGCGGTTCTGCCGGCGGCGGGTGGTCGGGCACAAAAGCCCGGGCCGGGCAATCTGCGCCGCCTGCGATAAGAACGTGGGCGCCTGTGTGCACCCCCGGATGGCGAGCCCGTGACATTGATTGAGATACTAGCCACCTGCTGCACACCTTGAGTCGGCAGCTTGAGTCGGCAGCTTGAGTCGACCAAACAAGCTGAGTCGACCAAACAAGCTGAGTCGACCAAACAAGCTGAGTCGACCAGACAGCTTACTAGACACAATTGAGTCTAGTCGACTCAAGTTGCTCTGATGCAATCTCCCGACGTACCCGAAAGCCGTGCCTCCGCCCCACCTCAGCGCGATGGAGGCACAGGTGCGCGCACCCAAAGTAAACACCAGTCATCTGCTCCACTATGGCCAACCCAACGCCGGCACCAGACTTGCCGCCGCTGCTGTCGCCGCTTCCGCCTGGCCAGTGCTCTCCCCCGTGGTACAAAAAACCCCTCGCGTCCGACCCGCCCGACGACGACAACGAGTTTGACTTTTTGGCCGGAGCGTCTACGCCGCTCAAGGTCAACCACGCCAAGTCGTTCATGTTCCTCTCGCCCATGCGCAAGCTCGACAAGCTCCACCTCCACTCGGGCCTCGCGTCGTCGTCGTTTCTAGAAGACGCCGACGCGCGCGCCTCCCCCTCCGGCGCGCCCGGCGCCAACAACCCCCTCCCCTCCGACGCGCCGGCCGCGGCAGCTGCGGGCAGCGCCTCCGGAAGCTCGGAGTCGGACTCGGATGGCTACGGTCCCGGCGACCACACCATCGTCAACGAGTCGTCGGACGAGGCGTCCGACTCTGGCGCCCTCGACTCGGCGCCGGTCTACATGCGCAAGCGCAAGCACTCGGAGACCCCGCTGGCCATGGACATCACCCCCAACGCCAACTACACCATCCCACACGGCTCTTCCGGCACGAACACGTCCGCGTACTTGGCAAACGTCACCGCGGACTCCATCGGCAAGAACTACTCGTCTGTGTCGGACTCCACGCCGTGCCCGACCTACCCGCGCAAGCGCACGCGGCTCTCCCACCACGAGACGCCGTCGCAGCCGTCCAAGATCCACCGGCCCGTGCTCGACCTTTCCAACTCCCGCAAAGTGGCCTCGTCTGCTACGGTGTTGAGCAAGCTCAACGATGCGCACGACGACATGTCCGAAGACGAGGACGGGCCGCTGGCGTACGCGTCCGCGTTCACCACCAAAAACCAGCAGTCCACGCCCATCAGCGAGTCCACGCCCGCCAACTCGCGCGCTCCCTCGCCGGGGCTCCACTTTGAGGAGTCGGACCACGACGTTGCCGGGTTCAAGTTTGTCAGGCCCGCCCACAGCTACGAGACGCCGCTTTCGCGGCCCAGCTCGTCGTACCCGGCTCAGACCGGCGACACCTTCCGGTCCTCGTACCCGGCACAACCCGGAGACACCCTCCGCTCCTCGTACCATGCGGGGGCGTTCGCGGCCGCGGGCGAGTACAAGATTGTGGGCGAGTTCCCCGTGTCTGCGGCCGGCCTCATGGACGAGGATGACGAAAGCCTACACTTTGCCGACCGCCGAATCAACGACCCGTATGCAGCGTCGCCGCCCGTGTCCAACCCGGCCAAGGCCAAGGAAAATGTCAAGCTACGCGACATGTACCTCCAGTCACACGACAAACTTCCGTTGTTGGTTCATTTCCAGCGGGCGCTCACCGTGGCGGAAATGCTTCGTTACATCGACGACGGCAAGTCCGTGATGGCGTTTTATCGGGAAATCATGGCGGCGGAAGGCGGCGAGATTGCGCTCTTGAAGAAGGAGAGATTGCGCTGGCACCCGGATAAGTGGGTGGGCCGGTTGGAGCTGTCTCCGTTCTCCAAAGACGTCATTGACCGCCTCAGCCAGGTGATCAACGGCATCATCGACGAGTTGTGACATCACTACGGCATATTTACAAGGTTAGGGTAATGGGGATTGTGTTATTTGTAGAAGGAAACAAGGATCTAATTTAGGCTGTATCTGTAGGCGTGGCCGTCCCGCTTCCAGGCGTGGGCTCCGACTCCTTTTCTGTAGAAATCGTCTTGGTTTCTTCCTCAATGTCAATGTCATCGTCAGCTTCATCGTCCTCGATATCGACTTCGCCTTCCTCTTCTTCTCCCTCTTCCTCTTCTTCCTCCTCCTCCTCTTCTTCCTCCTCTTCTTCCTCCTCTTCCTCGTCTATCGGTTGCTCCGGTGGGTACTCGTCGGCATTGGAATCCTCGTTATCCCACACAATGTTAAACCGCGTCACTCTGGGCTTCTCCGCCAAAATATTCCGCACAACATGCTCCACCTGCACTTTTGCTGGAGGGTTTTCCCGTAACTCCTCCGAGTCGTACTCATTGTTAACGTAATACCCGACGCGAACGAACTCACGGCCCGCGTATGAACAACTCAACAAAATCACTGTGACACTGACTAATTCGCTTGCAGGGATTAGCTCGGGCGATGGAGGGTCAGCATGAAACAAAAACTTGTTGATTCCGACCGGAACGGGACCAACAAGGATAGAATCCAACTCCTGGTCATGATCTAGCGACCTCGAACTGCCGACATAGGTCAATTTCCACTCCAAGTCTTCTTTCAAAGGCTCTAGGCACTCAAAGGTAATTTCAAATTCATATGGGTCCGAAAACCGAGCAGGGTTATTCAAAATTTCGATTCCTAGTAACGAAACAATCGACATTGGTGGTAGTTGTAGCAGTAGGTGGAGATGAGAGCGGATTTCAAGACGCGTGTGCCCGGTTATGTGCCGGATGTTACTTTTGCATCGTCCTTTAAATGGTGGGCTCCACAGTTCTGGGATAAAAAATAATCTGTTCGATACCAAATCCTTTATGATTGATTCGGGGGGGTCGGGACTGTCGTATGACATCAAAACCTTCTGCTTCTGGCGATCGGGTCTTGTGAGACAGCTACATTATTTTTTCACACGGCACCGAATGATGGATATATATCAAGAGCATCCATTTCTAATCTTAGTAGAGAGGAAATAAACGGTGACCAAAATCCAGCTGAAAAGTACCCGTCTCCCGGGTTCTCCGATTGAGCCAATGCATGTTTCCCGCCTTATACAATTAATGCTTACACCCGTACCTCCAACATCTTATCAAAAATCAGCATTCGTGCTTCACACCTTTAGCTTGACATCATGAATTATTCCGGCAAGATGGAACCAGAACCTACAGGCCCTCAGCCAGCAGAAGTTGAAGAGTATGATGAAACAGACTACAGCAAAATTTACGATGAACTTCAAGAGAAATTCAATAAAGTGTTCGCTCTCTCGCAAAAGCTTTTCATCACCGACAAAACCCAAAGACAAACGTTATACTATTACAAAAGACGCAATGATGCTATTTTAGATTTTCTTGCAGAAATTGATGATGATGAATCTGCGGATGAGTCCTTCCAAATTGACAATGAGAGGTTGGCTAACATCATTTCAATGTCTCCTGATCTCGCCCCAGTTTTAGCCCCATTACAACAGATTGCCTCTAATCAAGCCCCTGAATCAATCTCCCTCCCGGAGCTGATGAATGCGGATTTGCCTATTTACGAAATGATTCCAGATACCATAAATGACGAGCTAGATACAGTCGAAGTCAACCCCCAAGATACGGACATGTGGATCAGAAGAAACTACGCACATTTGGTGATTTCCAAATTCAAACCTTTAGAAATCAGAGGCAAGGGAGTCCGTGAGTACATAGACGCGCCCAATTTGGGAGGGAAGAGGAAGAAGAAGGCTTAAAGAGCCTCTTACAAACTTTTATTTCATTTCCTTGTCATTACTATTTTGTCGCCTTATTCATCGACAACTTCCGGTCCCGCTTCTGCAAGCCTTCCAATATTTTTGTGGTGTTGAACAAATCAAAAAGAAAAACCCGGATCCGAAACTTGAATTTACCTTTGTCCACCAATCTAATAATCTTTAGAAATAGGTTTATGTCATTAAACATTTCCGAGTTCTCATGCTTAATCTTTTTCAACTCCTTCGTTGCCTTGCGCTCAATTCTTCCCAAAACTGAGCTCAAGTGATTGACTAGGCTTAAGATCCGATCTTCAAGGTCTGTGTATGTGTCGAAAACAATCTCATCGCTTAAAGAGACTTGCAGATCAATGTCAATACCTTCATCAGTTCCAAACAATGTATAGTACCTCAAATCTTCATATGGGTTTAACCTCTCAACGCAAAAGATATCTTCGCTATTCATTGATTTTGGATAAGCTAATGCGATGTCCACTTCTCCTTTAGATGGGTCTAACGATACCCATTGTAAGTCATCAAGAATCTCCGCGCCTTCTATAGTGTATCCTAATTTGCCCAATTGATAAAACGCCAATCCTCGGAGTTGCCATATGGGGCATTTCTCAAATAGTTCGTGGAGTGTTTCAATGATGTGTTGCCCTTTAGTATTGACAGCGTATAGAGGGTCAAGAATTTGGATTCCGTAATTGGCTGAAGCAATTTCACCAAATACCCATAAGTATTGCTTCAATCTCCTGAGCAAGTACTCTTCTTCCTCGTCATTCAGAATCTCTGGCTCTAAATTCGACCTGAAAACCCCGACATCATTGCTTTGCAGGCTCAATTGCGATTCAGTTCTCTTGTATATGCTTGGTACATCAGAAAACTCTTCCTCTTGCAGAACCAAAAATGGGCTATCATCGATTGCATTCTCGGGGATCATTGATATAAAGTCACGCGATTCATTATTTGCTGCAGTGGGTTCATCCAGAAACAACTTATTGCAAATATTTTTCGTCTTCAATATGGCCTCATCAAGATAATATCTGCGGCTATTGAAAAAATTAAATCCCTCCTCGGTAGCCAATAAGTATTTGAAAAAGTGATGAAGGTCATAGTCGTATACTGGGTCGATTTGCGACCTCGTTGCAAAATGGGGGAAGAAATGAGCCCTCAATGATGTTTCGATCAAATTCAAATAATCGAAACTATTTAACTTTTTCATACTTTCATTGAAGCAAGTTTCAATGAATCCATTCTTTTGAAGATATCGGAAACCAAATGAGGTGGTACAAAAATTGAAAAGCAATAATCTCCCCTTGAAATATTCAGATAGAACCTCAATAGATGGACTGAATCCCACAAATAGATCAATTTTATGAAGGTTCCTTCCAACAACATAGAAATTATGCAACGTTTGAACAGCAAGCCTTACAATATCGTCATCTTCGTCATATATCAAAGTGCACAAATGACTAATCACCATTTCCTCGCATTCGGGAAATGACAAGCACTTTGAAAGAATTTTGGTGAGTAAAAATTTCTTAACGGCTGAGTTGGAAACGGCTATCGCATTTGCAAGCAATAGGCGTAATTGGTTTTTGTGCTTAAAATTTAGATGGGGAAACAATGCGTAAATGAAATAATTGCTGTTCCCATCCTCGCTACTGCTGGTGACGATATCATTCAATAGCTGAAAAATTTTCCAATGCTCGAGAATCTTCACACCATTCAGGTGATCAGATAATACGCCAATAAACCTAATGTAGCCGATGCTTAGAGATTCTTCTAGTCGCCTCTTTGAAAGAATTGGCTCCTTGGCACTTATTCCACTGTATGGATCCACCTGGGCCACAATCTCAGCGATCTGGGGGAGAAGCTTATTAACTAGTAAGAACTTATACCCATCTTCGAATGTGAGAAGCGATTCCAATATTTGGCATCCGACTGATATCAATTTTTTGGGGTATTTCAAAGCAGGGTATTTCTTTGACACGTGAGCAGGTATGTTTCCGAATCGGAACTTGAAGGGCCGGAAAAAGGACATGAGAGTTTTCATGAACTTTGGATACTTTTCTTGAACCTCGGCGAAGCGTTTGGGGCTTCGGAGAGGGCCTTGGAAGAGGTCTGATATGGCATTCCAATTCCAAACTTCGAATTCTTTGGCAACAAAGATTTTTGTTTTAACCATCATTGCTTTAAAAGCGGTATCATCAACGTTTAGGCGAGATTCTATACCGATGGAGGTAACTAGCTCCTTAACCTCGAGGGCTCTTTTTGGCCCCCTATTTCTGGTCTGATGTTGTAATCTTGTAGCTTTCTCAATCATTGCCATAGCTGAGAGAGACATGGGTTTGGAATAAGCTCTGAGGACAAACTCGTCGTAGAACTGTTTGGGCAAATGGTTAATTGCGATTTCTATTATATTTGTGAGGAGAAAAGTGGCCTTTTCTGTGATTTCTTTATTTCGATTCTCGTCAATGATTTCAATGATCAAGGGGATTATGTCGCAGTTGATCAACAACTTTGCGAGCAAGCCTTGAAAGTGGGCCACCACAGAGTGCTCGAAGCTTCCATTGACAAGTTCATGGTATTCATAGTCAATTGATGCGGGGAAGTCAGCATCAGTTGCGCTCAGCAGGAACGAGACATAATTTGCGATTAAGTCGTCGAGAGGAGACGTGTTAATCCAAGGTAGGGTTTTTATGTGGAGCACGTCCAACAATAAGTCGATTATTATTCCCCGGAGCTTGTCATTCCGCTTCTTCAAGTTGGAAATCAAGTCCTTTAGAGCGCGGTACTTATTGCGCGAAAAGGATATGATTCCTGTCCAAATTTTTAGCATGGACGATATGAGAAAGGCCACTTTCAACGCCCTGTTGTAGTACTTTTTTGTGTTGGGCACCTTGCCGCTGTCGTCATCCTCGAAACTCGAGAACACGGAGATGAGGGAGTCGAGGTCAAAGCCGTTGCGGAGAAAAAGACGCGAGCCGGGCAGATCCAAGAGAGTGAGAATCGCCATCATGCAAAAGGACGCAATGTCGGTGGGGCCGTCTATGAGTAGGGACAACAAAAGGCGGAACCCTCCGCCGTGGAACACCACGTCGGGCTTGCTGACCGAGAGCTCGCAGAGTGTCTCGACACAGATGCGGATGAAGGTAGGCGACGCGTGGGACTCAATCTCTTGAGCCTCGGGCGCCACAACGATGGACTCGGACTCGTGCTCCACCAACGCCACGAGGGTCTTGACCACGCCGATGGAGATGTAGGCCGTGCCGTTGGGGATCTCGATGAACTCGCGGAGGAGCTTGAGCGCCTCCTCCTTCTCGCGGAGCGGCGACGGGGTCGAAAGCGACACGATGATGAAGATGAGGATGCGGGCGCGGACCAAGAACAAGATGGAGTCCTCGCCGGCAATGCAATGGCGGAGCACGCGGTACGCGGCGCAGCGGAGCGGCGAGCTGGAGTGGTAGAGCATGAAACTGATTTTGGACAAGACGTTGTGGATCACCATGTCCTTGCGGAGCGGCGGGTTCTGCTTCAACACCTCCACCAACTGGTTACTTCTGACTAGGAGCAGGCGCACGTCGTCCTTGTCGCGGCTGGAGATGGCCTGGAGGATTTCGCTGAAGGCCCACGTTGCGCTTTCCCAGTCGCCGTGGTGGGGTGTGTCCTCGGTGGACGGAGGGCGGCGGATGGAGCGCGACTTCTCGATGGAGCTGATGTTGAAGCTGTCGAGGGTGTAGGAGCGGGCGCGGCAGTCGGGGGTCAGTGAGACCACGGCCGGCCCGTCGGGAGTGTCGTCGGGGGCTGGGGCCACGCTTGTGGGCTCGAACCCGGGAAGCATCGGCGATTGCGGCTACTGGGTGGGAGGAGGTGCGGTGATGAAACCTGGCAACACGTGACACGTCAGGTGCGGCACGGCGACAGAAGCGGCGGAGGCCCGGGCGGCACCGGCGGCGGCACGGGAGACGAGAGAGGGACGGTGGGGTGGTACTGATGTTCTTTACTTTCGGGGACGGAGCGGCCGGGTCTGGTTGGCGTGGTGGCTTGGGTTCCACTGCTGTATGCCGTACGGACATACAACAGTATCGGCGATTGGGTGGGTGCAGATTGCCCACTCCACCTGTCCTGACTCCTACTCGTCACCTTGTCACCACACTCAACTCCTACTTGTCACCACACTCAACTCCTTCTTGTCAAACTTACCTTGTCACCTTGTCACTTGACTCCTGGTCACATGCCCGTGATCACTCGCAATCGGCGCAACTTTGATAAGGCCGGATGCGGCGCGCCCGCTGATACCAGGTGAGAAATGGTATGCGTTGGAATGTCACCTACCTCCCATACCGTACTCATCCACCTACCATATTCCCTCTCCTCTCCCTCCTCCTTTCATCAATACCTCTCCTCCCCCTCCTCCCTCAGTACCTCTCCTCCCTCCATCAGTACCTCCCCTCCTCCCTCAGTACCTCTCCTCCCTCCATCAGTACCTCCCCTCCTCCCTCAGTACCTCTCCTCCCTCCATCAGTACCTCCCCTATACCCCCCGTGCCTCTCCTCATTATGCCCTGCGCACCAGCCAATCACCGGCCGCTCTATGTGCAGGCATGGCTCCACAGGTCTGGCGCCGCTGCCCATCCACGCCGCCGCCCCGTTGCCGCCGACCTCCGCCAGCCTAGCCCGCCGCCGCCCCGCGCCGCCCCGTGCCGCCGCGCCCCCTGCTCCACCCGGCGCGCAAAGCGGAGCCGGCCGCCGCAACCGGCGACAGCAACACCCGTGCATCCGAACCGAGGAAAACCGGTACCTCCAGGGGGCACGACCAGTGCCGGCGCCCGCCGGCCCCGGGCGGCAGTAGCTTGCCCCGCCCGGGCAGCCGGCCCCAGGCCCGCCCCAACTCGACACCCGCCCGTGTGGCGTCTACGCACAGGTGTGGCGGGTGGTGGGTGTGGATGCGGCATCCGACGTCGCATCTGTATTGGGCCTGCGGCGCCCCGCGCAGGTGCAGGAGCGCTCGCAATTGCGAGGCGCCGTGGGTCATGTATGCCGTTTTGGATGTTATCTCTGACGTCTGCTTACATAAGCGCCCTCCGCTACCCTCTCCTCCGCCATGGATTATCTAATCCGGTCCCCTCTCCCTGTTTTTCTGCTTCTGTGCTTAATCCCTTCTTCAGCCCTTCTGCCGTGCCCACCCTGCACTACCCCAGCCCCTGTTGCGCCCCGACTTCCACTCCCCTTCACGTCCCGCTACCGCTGTGTGCCTGCGTTTGACCCGTTTTTTTTGTTGATTGTGAATCCCCACTGCCCCAACTCCCCCAACTCCCCCAACCCCATCTCCTCCCAACCCAACTTCCCCCAACTCCCCCCGCTGGCCCTCCTCTGTATTTCTCCCTCTGTATCGCTCCACCATGGCCCTTTTCCACCACAATGACACCCCGTCGTCCCCCTCCACTGCCATAAAGCAGGACGGCCCTGGTAAAAGACGCTTGTCGTTGTTTTCGTTCGGCTCGTCCGCCAAGGCGTCGCCCCTGCGTCTTTCTACCCTGCCCAATTCGTCGTCTCCGCCCCAGGGCCCACCTAAGCCCGCGTTGAAGGCCCTCTCCACCCTGTCCGACCCGGAGCCGTTTGTGCCGGAAAACAACCAGTTGAACTCGCCCGTGTGCTCGCCAGTGATGCGGCCCGGCGCCTTGAGCCAAAGAGCCGGCTCCCAGATCTTTGAGCGCTCGGTGCAAGACTTGACCACCCCCGTCAAACAGGAGGACTACATCCCCCCAGCGTTGGATGCCACCGCGAAGATCTTGGGCGACAAGGACACCAACTTGGACGAGGTGGAGATGATTTTCTCCAGCAGACGCAACTCGTCCGTCATTGGCTTGAACATGGCCTTGGGCAGACCTTACACCCCGCTGCGCAAAAACAGCGTCTACTCCATGAACCAGGCCTGCTTCGGCAACAACTCCACCATTAATTCCTCCTCTTCATTATCTAACCAGCCCCAATCTCCCGCCTCGCCCCCAAAATTGGTGAGCTCCAGATCCTCGGTGTCCTTCTACTCCTACGCCGACATGATCAACAGCGATGAGTTTTCCCGTAGACCATCCGTCATGCATTCCTACAGCCACGGGGTCGTCCCCACCCTCGGCCGTAAAATGAGTGTTGCTTCCAACCACTCTGTCTCCTCTAATAATCAAAACAGTGGCCAACCCCTCCCTTTCAACAAACTCTCAAAAAAGTTGACCCAAAATTCAATCTCCTCGGCACCTTCTCTGTCGCAATTGACCAAGCAAATGTATAAGGACAGAGTTGCCCAGGCCAACCAACAACGCGTCGGCTCTAAAGCTAACGACCAGGAATACAGAAGCTTAAACAAGTTCCTTATCAGCCCCGAGTCCTCCGACTCCGAGGACCAAGAACCATACTTCCCGGATGAGAACAACTCAGACTCGGCCCGCAAAAAATCCTTCTCTTCTACAACTTCTGCTGTTGACAGCGAAAGCTTGGTGTCATTTTCTGCCGGCGACCGTATCAGACAATGCACCACTGAGATTAGCGGATACTGAGTGTCTGCGTAAACCAAATCCAGATTTGATAGCCCGGTGACCCTCCGGCTTTTTATGACTCGGTATTGACCCCTTCTCGATAGGGTCGCGCCAGTCTTGGTTGTTTCGCTTCCTGTGGTTGGAACTGGGACAATAAAGTTTTTTGATTATTGCTTCTACTGTGTTTAATGCCGTTTTAGCTTTTTAGTTGTTGGTGGCCCTCCATGGCCCCGTGTATTTTAGTTAGTCTTTAGGACAATGTTGTCAATTTGTTGGATTCGACGCTTCCGTAAAAGTTCATCACCGCTTGTATTCTGAGGCAGCTACTCCGCCAAATAGTTCTTTCTACTTGCCGTTCTGATAAATCTTCTGACCTTCCACTCGACATCCGCGTCTTTGTTGTCAATCAATCCTAGTCTCAACTCATAGAGTTTCATCTCAAACCGAGGACCCACTTCACTCAATTCAACCCCATCTTTGGTCTTAACATAAACGTGATGCCTCACACTGATAAAATCGTCGTTGTTGATAAATGTGATAACCCTGGAGCTGTCCTTCTTCGCTCCAGGTGGAAACAAATGCTTCAAAACCTTCACCACTCTCTGTCCCAACCTAGTAGTGAAGTTCTCAAAAATCAAATGCGGGTAAACTTCGGAAATGTTTCCGATATTAGGCAAATCGTGTCTCAACTTGACATTGTGCAACGTGAAAATGGCGGATGGGCCGTGGGGGAAATGAGACACGGTTAAGGATGTGGGCACACCTCTGTGTTCGTGAAGAACAATAACATCATTAATGGCTGCCCTAGCGCAAGATTTCACCAACTCGGGAATGATATAGTTACCTCTATTTAGCTTCATCGAGTTGGGGAACATCAACTTGATTTCTTTGGAAAACTGTAGCAATTTGACCGAGGGGTTTCTAGAAGTCGTGACAATGATTCTAGGGTCATTAATACCGCTCATGGCCAGGTATTCGTCATCAATCTCAGTTTGTTCACTTTCGTCAAATCTAAAATTCTGATGGAGTTCGGCATCCTCACTGAGCTCTTTAGAAAGGGGCTTACCAGAAGCAAGAGCAGATTTCAATTTTTGTCTCTTTTCAAGCTGAGATTGTTCTTGTAGCTCGAGCGACTTCTTGTATAAATATTCTCTTCTCTCTCTTGCTTGTCTTCTAATCATTGTCTATAGTAGGGTCAAATGTTATATTCTTTTTTTTGTACGTACTGACTTGCAGGATCTCATCTCTAATTGTCCGCACGTGACTTTCCCCTCCAGTTGAAGGCCGTAGTACACAGGGCTAGGCTACGACAAAACGGAAAAGATCTAGTGAATTGATGGAATGAAAACTAAATCCAGTCTTCTGTCAAAGAATTGAGAAGAGTGTCTTCCTTTATATCTTAGGAAGAATGACGCGGTATGATGCGTAGGGCTTTGGATAGGACTAGCTTATTCAATGTACATACACTACCCCTACTATAATATATGTGTACATCCATACATCTTGACACCTCTATGCCTACTAGTTAGACACCTCTCAACCTGTATACACAGGCGGAATATCTGGGTATGACTTCCCTCCAACGATTGGGGGAAAGTAAGGCTTCACTTAATGAGTTAATTCTCCCCAATCAATTTCGAAACTTAGATTTTACAACGTTTTTCCTGTTACTGTGAATTATGCATTAATGTGGGATAGAATGTCAACATCCCTTATGTGACTATGTATTGATTGCTGAAGTGACACCATGTGACGATTGCAGAGGATAACTCCTCATCTCGTGTAATTCAGGGGGTAATTTTGTAGGCGACGGAAACATTGAATTTTTTCTGTAAGCAGCAGCCTTTTTCGTAATGGTTCTGCGAAGACCATGGATCCTTTCCGAGGTGGAAGCATGCGGATCAATAAATGTGGTGATTGTAGGCGCTGTTTCAAGTCTCTGGGCCGCCTGTGCAGCGTGTGTCTCTTGCATCTTATCTCTCCGGTTCATATCTTCATTTGGAAGCATGATGGCTCTGTCCAAGGAGTATGGTAATCCTCTGTGTCTTCCTCTTATCATCATTGCAATGATAACCAACTTAGAGACTGTTGTGAATTCGTGAGACAAAGATTCGTCCACGTTTGGGTATCCTAACGAAAGCCCCACTGTTCCATACGCTGAGATGATCTCGAAAAGGACACTGAACACAGTAAACCTAATATTGTTTTGCTTGAGCTTACTGCCCTCAGCGATGCAAATAATGAAAAGACCCAAGAAGATGAACCACAAATCAAACGATAACTGGTTTCGCAAATGAGAACCAATGAAATTCCTCTTGTTGTTTTCTTCGCCATTGTCGTCTGCGTCGGCTGCATATATTCCCAATGACTGCTCTTCGTAAACATTTGTTCTTCTGATAGAGATGGCTAAGGGAAGGACTGAAATGTACATCATGATCATGTAACTTACTTGAACTGCTGGATGCAATTGGGATAAATCAACAACAGTAAATCCAGCGGTTCTAGTACTGAAAGCTTGATATAATCCATCCAAGACTCTAAAGCCTCTTGGAATGTCCAGTAGGTAGGTGCTTCCAAAATCCAAAATGATAAAAAGTATTAAATCAGTCGCATTAAGCGCTACTAGGATTAATAGCAACCACCATGTTGGAAGAGATGGGAACAATAGCGTGAAGCATCTTCTAGGGTGATCTAATAAAAACCCCAATGATTCTTCAAATAAAGATAACGATTTGGAAAACTTAAGCATAACCCAAATGATAAAACGGAGAATAATAGGAAATCCTGTGTTTCCAATAATGATGAAGAATGATGAAACAATCAAGATATAAGCTGACTTATTGTAAGTCAGCATCGAATTGGGCGTAAGAGTAAGTCCCAAGTCGTTGAACGAGGATTGAGCAGTAAAAAAGCCCCACCAGGTTGGAGAAATACCATCCTCTCTCATTTGTTTCGCGTAACCTTTTGCTGAATTAATGAAAATGACAAAGAGTAAAAATGCAACAATATGGAATCCAACATAGAAGACAATCAAAATTTTGATCAATAGCTTGACTGCTCTATATTCAACGCCACCTAGTTCAGCCTTTTGCTCATCTGTCATATGTATAAAGGTAGAATTTCTACCAATAGTTGGAACCCATGAAAGGTAGTTTGAGCTTATAACACGACGCAACCCATTTTCCTCATCGTCCATCTCAGTCCCCAGATATTCGTCTGTTCCAGTGCGAAACCGGGGAATTGTAGGAGTTCTCCATTTACTAAGTCTCCGAGACCTGGATTTTTTAGCCAGTAGGTCCCGATCAATAGTAGAAGAAATAGCAAATTTTGGTCTCATCGAGGAAGTATCCTTTGGATCTATCGTATCAGACTTTTGAAAATCATTCCCCTCATTCCCAGAGTCATCCGAGAAAACAGAATAATTTCCTTCATCTTGGGTTATGCCTTCGTCTTCTGTATCCAATAAATCGTCACGATATTTCGAGTGCTTTGGGCCATCTCCTTCCTCTCCATCATCATCTTCCACCTCCTCTTCACTATCTATCGACTCATTTTCATTGAATGAATTCTGAGAGATTCGCCTTTTCATTGGTTTAGTGCCCCGACGTGAAGAATCCCACCCATGCTTTCTACGAAGATTTTTCACTCTCCACTTCATGTTTCTTCTTGACGAAGAATGGAAAGGTGATTTTTTGGTAAAAATTGGCATGTTACGCTCACTCTCGATTTCCTTTGGTGATTTAATAACCAAAACTTCCTCGTCAAGACCACTGTCCCTTCTGTTCTTTTGGAGCATGGTGATGGATTTGTACATGTCAGACGGATCAACCTCCTTTCTTTTCTTCGACGGATGAGGAAGGTCGCCAAATTTGATCTTATCCTGAGGGTTTCCGTGAAATATATTATCTGGGGCCACTCGAGGTTGCTCTTCATCGTCACTTGGTTCGCTGTACATTGCGGACTCGCCATTAACCTCTTTGGGGTACAAGCCAGCCTCTCGCGGGCCAGACTCTGATGATTCTGTTTGTCGTTCCTCTTGCAGTATCAGAGTTGACTCCTTGTTGGGGTCTCTGGTTTGGTTCAATGGGTGGCTTTTTCTGTTCAGGGTTACGTTGCTACGCCTCTGCATGAAGCCTAACCCTTGGTTTGTGACAGTATTAGCCATGGTAGCATCGATTGAGTTTGTGCGGGCTGCAAGGGTTGCATTTCTTCTCATTTTAAAATTGAGTTTCGACGTTTCCTTGATATTGTCGAAATGCCGCTCAAACCAATAAAGACGGACGAATAACATCGACAGGTGGATAAATATGGGAGTGGTGAGAGTGGCAAACAAATAAACAAGGATTTGCTGCAGTAGCCTCAACTCATTAAGGTTGATTGTGTTCAACCCTGCCTGGGTACATGAACCACTCATAAGGAACAAAATATCGATGTATCTGAAGTTGGATATAGGATACACGATTACCGATCCAAGGAAGGACATGAATATGATATAGACATAGTGAGCGGTTCGAAAATTTGGAATCACCTTCCTCACATATGGGTTAACGGTCTGTGTGAATAAGTGGATGATGTTTCGGATTGTGTGCCCAACACTTGTGCCCGTCACTTGGCGACGAAACCGCCGAATGGACCGCAAAACCATGTACAAGAAAATAAAATAATCTTAGTGGTTGATCGGCAGATCCCAGGGTGAGAATATTTTGCTTGAGTTGGGTATTTGCTCTGAGGGTAATTTTCGGGGTACAGCACGAGGCTTCAGTGTGCGCTAAATCTGAGATTATTGTTGTGCATATAGTCTTTGAACGAACTGTTCCACACTGCTCGTATTAAACGGCTGCGGATGGGGCTGGAGAAAATCGCTCCATTTCAAAAACTAATAGCAAGAACGTAACATGGATTGTTCTGCTACCGTGTAAAATATATAACTTCTTTAGAGTATTCGGTCGTATATGGAAGTATCCTATATGAAAGTGTCCCATATTCTGGCGAAATATTCAATACTCTGGCGGGATGAGCTAAGTTTATTGCACGATAACGATATACAGATCGGGCTTACTATCCCACCTCGTGTTTTGTTGATGCGGTACCTCTCCATTAGAATTGTGCCAATGTAATGATGCAGCACTTGTGGCTCCATCCATGACTAGAGGAATCCACCCCTCTGTGTTCGTAGCATTGCCTTGCACCAAGATTATCTTGCCTTCAATTTAACCATCCATATAGCGGTGCAAATGAGACCCATTAGTGATAATCGGAGTACCATTTGAGGTTCAAAGGTTAGAAATGTTCCATCTGGCGAGGTTTTGCTTCTTGAATGACTTCATCTCTGCATTCGTACCAATTTTGCAGTTTTCCCCAGTTTATGTTAGGTCTACGCGAAATTGAACATAAAACTTACAACAGCAGTCGAACACAATACCCTCGAACGCATCCATTTTAAACTATTTCTTTCAATTAAAGGAAGATCAATCCGAGCACCCGACCACGAAACTACAATCCAAGTACTGGCTTAATTAGATTCCTTCTAGCGTTTTGGCGATGTGACGCAAACCGTTGCCCTAGATACAATGCGATGGTGATGACACAGAGAACAATCCTGCACCAAGTCATTGCATACCGGCCGCCGATGGTCGTGTGGTCCCATGAGTTATGGTTCCATAGTTCTTCTCTGAATTAGGTACAGAAATAGTCACATTGATCGCAACAGTAGGAAATAAGTATCACGCTATCGACTCATGATATTTTAAGCGAGCGAAACAGCATTCTTTCTTGCTGAAATACGGCAAACACAGGTATGCAAGGGACATTACGTTGAGGTCGGAAATTGAGATTATCCGATGCGCACGTGATTTAAGTGTAGCAAACAGTGTTTATACGAGGGGAGTGCGTCTGGACTGTCCTCGGAACTTGGCGATGAGGCACGAAAATTTTCATTCCATGGCACTATATATATGTGGAGAATCTGCACATGCGTCCAGCTTCTTTATTCTCCTTCCTTCTTTCTTCTTCCTCCTCTCAACAATAGACACTCTTCTTTGCTGTTCTTTGATTCACACAACTATTCGCCCCCACGGATATTGATGTATGTCTCACTCGATGCAAGAATCAGACTATTGTTGAGAGAACAGAGGTCGTGGGTCATGAACCCCGTGTAATTCTTTCAACACTGATTCTTGTAGTTTTCAAAGCCTTCGCGCTGCTTTCAACACGAGCCTACCATTGTTTGGTTGCTTTTATTTTACGATGTCCATATCCACGGGCAATAAGGCAAATTTTTAGCTGAAGAGCAACTTTTGCGGCGAAGCGCAGGTATCCTGTGACTGCAGATGTGACCAAAGCATTGCGATGCCCGGATTGTGAAAGCATAATTTCTCTCGATATAGTACTAACAACAACCAGCTCTCTTGTCAACTACAAAAGTATTGTTTGCAACCCCCCCAGCGCTCAATACTCGGTTTAATTACATAAAACCACACTTTTAACTACCCCCCTTTACGTTTGCAAGAGAAGTTTCAAAGATGGCTAGATTGTCTGCTCCAATTTCCCCTCCAATGGAATCTACCGGAGACCGTTTGATGACCTTGGAAACCCAAGACGGTTTCGCTTTGCAAGGTTACTCCTTCGGTGCTCCAGTTTCCGCTGCTGGTGAGGTTGTTTTCCAAACCGGTATGGTTGGTTACCCAGAATCTATTACTGACCCTTCTTACGAAGGTCAGATTTTGGTTATCACCTACCCACTTGTTGGTAACTACGGTGTCCCAGACCGTAACTTGAAGTGCGACATTGTCGAGCAATTGCCAAAGTACTTTGAGTCCAACAGAATCCACATTGCCGGTTTGATTGTTGCTCATTACACCGAAGAGTACTCTCACTACTTGGCTACTTCTTCTTTGGGCCAATGGTTGCAACAAGAAGGAATCCCTGCCATGTACGGTGTGGACACCAGAGGTTTGACCAAGAAATTGAGAACCGAAGGTTCTACTTTGGGTAGACTTGCTATCCAAAGTGCCAACTCCAAGCACGACGAGGTGGTTGGTCAACAAGACTGGACTAAGCACTTTGACGTTCCGGAATGGGATGACCCTAATGTGAAGAACTTGGTTGCCAAGGTTTCTACCAAGGAGCCAGTCTTGTATACTCCAAAGGACAACATCAAGACTGACAAGAACGGCAAGCCAATCCGCATCATTGCCATCGATGTTGGTATGAAGTACAACCAAATTCGTTGCTTCGTTGCTAGAGGTGTGGAGTTGAAGGTTGTTCCTTTCGACTACGATTACACCAACGAAGATTACGATGGTTTGTTTGTTTCCAACGGTCCAGGTGATCCTCAAGTTATGACCGATGCCGTCTCCAGATTGGAGAAGGTCCTCTCTGAAGGAAAAACCCCAGTATTTGGTATCTGTTTGGGTCACCAATTGATGGCTAGAGCCACCGGTGCCTCTACTTTGAAGTTGAAGTACGGTAACCGTGGTCACAACATTCCTTGTACCTCTACCATTTCTGGCAGATGTTACATCACCTCTCAAAACCATGGTTTCGCCGTGGACACTACCACCTTGTCTAACGGTTGGAAGGAATTGTTTGTTAACGCTAACGATGGCTCTAACGAAGGTATCTACCACGAAAGCAAGCCATTTTTCTCTGTTCAATTCCACCCAGAGTCTACCCCAGGCCCAAGAGACACCGAGTTTTTGTTCGATGTCTTCATCAATGCTGTTGTTGACTTCAAGAACACCGGTATCTACAAGCCCGTTGAATTCCCAGGTGGCTTGAAGGCTGACAATGATGCTGCCCACCCAAGAGAGAACGTCAAGAAGGTTCTTGTTTTGGGTTCTGGTGGTTTGTCCATTGGTCAGGCCGGTGAATTCGACTACTCCGGTTCTCAAGCGATCAAGGCGTTGAAGGAAGAGGGTATCTACACTGTGTTGATCAACCCTAACATCGCCACCATCCAAACTTCCAAGGGTTTGGCTGACAAGGTCTACTTTTTGCCTGTCAACCCTGAGTTCGTGAGAAAGGTCATTCAACACGAGCGTCCTGACGGTATCTACTGTACTTTCGGTGGTCAAACCGCCTTGAGTGTGGGTATTGCCTTGAAGGATGAGTTTGAGAGTTTGGGTGTCAAGGTCTTGGGTACTCCAATTGACACTGTCATCACCACCGAAGACAGAGAATTGTTTGCCAGTGCTATGGAGGAAATCGGCGAGAAGTGCGCTAGATCTGAAGCCTGTGCCACTGTTGAAGAGTGTGTGGATGCTGCTAACGCCATTGGTTACCCATTGATTGTTAGAGCTGCTTACGCTTTGGGTGGTTTGGGCTCTGGTTTTGCGGACAACGAAGAAGAATTGGTTGCTTTGTGCCGTGTCGCCTTCGCCACCTCGCCACAAGTGCTCGTGGAGAGATCCATGAAGGGCTGGAAGGAAGTTGAGTACGAAGTTGTCCGTGATGCCTTTGACAACTGTATCACCGTCTGTAACATGGAGAACTTTGACCCATTGGGTATCCATACTGGTGACTCTATCGTTGTTGCTCCTTCCCAAACTTTGTCCGACGAGGACTACAACATGTTGAGAACCACTGCTGTTAATGTTATCAGACATTTGGGTGTTGTTGGTGAATGTAACATTCAATACGCGTTGAACCCATTCTCCAAGGAGTACTGCATTATTGAGGTCAATGCCAGATTATCTCGTTCCTCCGCTTTGGCATCCAAGGCTACTGGTTACCCATTGGCGTACACTGCTGCTAAGTTGGGTTTGAACATTCCTTTGAACGAAATCAAGAACTCTGTGACCAAGTCCACCTGTGCTTGTTTCGAGCCATCCTTGGACTACGTCGTTGTTAAGATTCCAAGATGGGACTTGAAGAAGTTCACCAGAGTCTCTTCCTTGTTGTCTTCTTCCATGAAGTCTGTTGGTGAAGTCATGTCTATTGGTAGAACCTTCGAGGAAGCCATCCAGAAGGCTATCAGATCTACTGATTACCAAAACTTGGGATTCAACTCTACTGCTGCGTTGATGTCTATTGACATTGACAACGAGTTGCAAACTCCTTCCGATCAACGTTTGTTCGCAATTGCTAATGCGTTGACCGACGGCTACAGTGTTGAAAAGGTCTGGAAATTGACCAACATCGACAAGTGGTTCTTGAACAAGTTGGACGGTTTGATCAAGTTTGGCAAGAAGATTGCCGACTTTGGAACCAAGGAGAACTTGCCAATTTCTATTTTGAGACAAGCCAAGCAATTGGGTTTCGAAGATAGACAAATTGCTAAATTCTTGGACTCCAACGAGGTTGCGATTAGAAGATTGAGAAAGGAGGCTGGCGTCGTTCCATTTGTCAAGCAAATCGATACCGTCGCTGCCGAGTTCCCTGCCTTTACGAACTACTTGTATGTCACCTATAACGCAGACTCCTCCGATCTTCACTTTGACGACCATGGTGTGATTGTTTTGGGTTCTGGTGTTTACAGAATTGGTTCTTCCGTTGAATTCGACTGGTGTGCTGTCAGAGCCATCAGAACATTGAGAGAGAACAAAATCAAGACCATCATGATCAACTACAACCCTGAGACCGTTTCTACCGATTACGACGAGGCCGACAGATTGTACTTCGAGACTATTAACTTGGAGAGAGTCTTGGATATCTACGACTTGGAGCAATCTTCTGGTGTTGTCATCTCTATGGGTGGTCAAACCTCTAACAACATTGCTTTGACCTTGCACCGTCAAAACGTCAAGATTTTCGGTACTTCTCCAGAGATGATTGACTCCGCCGAGAACAGATACAAGTTCTCCAGAATGTTGGACAAGATCGGTGTTGACCAACCTGCCTGGAAGGAATTGACCTCTATCGCTGAGGCCGAAGAATTCGCTGAAAAGGTGACCTACCCAGTCTTGGTTCGTCCATCTTACGTTTTGTCTGGTGCTGCCATGAACACCGTCTACTCTAAGGCTGACTTGGCTTCCTACTTGTCTCAAGCCGTCGATGTTTCTCCAGACTACCCTGTTGTTATCACCAAGTACATCGAGAACGCTAAGGAAATTGAGATGGATGCTGTCGCCAAGGACGGTAAGATGATTATGCACGTTGTTTCTGAGCATGTTGAGAACGCTGGTGTTCACTCTGGTGACGCCACTCTTATTGTTCCACCTCAAGATTTGGACCCTGAGACTGTTCGCAGAATTGTCGAAGCCACTGCTAAGATTGGTAGAGCTTTGGATATCACTGGTCCTTACAACATTCAATTCATTGCTAAGGACAACGACATCAAGGTCATTGAATGTAACGTTCGTGCCTCTCGTTCCTTCCCATTCATCTCTAAGGTTGTCGGTACTGACATGATTGAGATGGCTACCAAGGCCATCATGGATCTCCCTGTCACTCCATACCCAGGTAAGAAGTTGCCAGAAGACTACTGTGCTGTCAAGGTTCCTCAATTCTCTTTCTCTAGATTGGCTGGTGCTGACCCTATTTTGGGTGTTGAGATGGCTTCTACCGGTGAGGTTGCCACCTTCGGCAGAAACAAGTACGAGGCTTACTTGAAGTCTTTGATCTCTACTGGATTCAAGTTGCCAAAGAAGAACATCTTGTTCTCTATCGGTTCTTACAAGGAGAAGCAAGAATTGTTGCCATCCATCAAGAAGTTGCACGACTTGGGCTACACCTTGTTTGCCACTTCTGGTACTGCGGACTTCATCAAGGAGCATGGAATTCCTGTGAACTACTTGGAGGTTTTGAAGGACAGCGACAACCAAAAGTCTGAGTACTCTTTGACTCAGCACTTGGCGAACAACTTGATTGACTTGTACATCAACTTGCCATCTTCTAACCGTTTCCGCCGTCCAGCATCTTACGTGTCTAAGGGTTACGAATCTCGTCGTATGGCCGTTGACTACTCTGTGCCATTGGTGACTAACATCAAGTGTGCCAAATTGTTGGTTGAGGCTTTGGCCAGAAACATCTCTTTGGATGTCTCTAACAATGATGCTCAAACTTCCCACTCCACTGCTCAATTGCCAGGTTTGGTCAACATTACCTCTTTCGTTCCTTCTTTGAACGATTTTGAGGCGACTACCAAGGCTTCTTTGGCTGCGGGTTTCTCATTCAACTCGTTCTTGCCTCACACCGTGTCTGGTGCCTCGGTCGTTGATGCCGAATCTTTGGCTGATGCTCTTGAGGCTGCCTCTGAGTCTTCTTACACTGACTACTCCATGTCCATCTCCGGTTCTGAGACCAACGCGGAGGAAGCTGCTGCCTCTGTCAACGCTGGCTCCTTGTTCTTGCCATTCAACGAGCTTGCAAACTCCAAGGTTTCTGCCATTTCTTCTCACTTTGCCTCTTGGCCTTCTGCCAAGCCAATGGTGACAGATGCTAAGGCGACTGACTTGGCGTCTGTGTTGTTGTTGGCCTCTTTGCATAACAGATCTATTCACATTACTGGCGTTTCCAGCGTCGAAGACTTGGAGTTGATTAAGATGGCCAAGGCCAAGAACTTGCAAGTTACCTGCGATGTCTCTGTCTACTCCTTGTTCTTGTCCAAGGACGACTACCCAGAACTCGCTTTCTTGCCATCTAAGGCTGATCAAGATGCTTTGTGGGCTGGTTTGGAATTCATCGATTGCTTCTCGGTCGGTGTCTTGCCATACTTGGTTGCCAAGGCTTTGGGTCACGACATTGTTCCTGGTTTGGGCTTGAAGGAGACCTTGCCATTGTTGTTCTCCGCTGTCAATGCGGGCAAGCTCACTGTCGAGGATATTGTTCTCCGTTTGCACGACAACCCTATCAAGATTCTCAACCTTCCAAAGCAAGACGCTTTTGTTGAGATTGATATTGACAGAGTTGTTACCATCAGCGAGGCGGTCAGCTCAATCTTCAAGGGTTCTACCTTGTACGGTTACATTGAGCGTGTATCCTACCATGGCGAGACTGTTTGCTTGGATGGTACTGTTTTGACCACTGAGACTACTGGCCAAAACGGTACTGTTGCCAGAGACAGATTTGGTTCCATCACTTCCATCCCACAATCTCCTGCTTTGTCCAAGAAGACTAGAATGTCTTTCGGCGAAGGCCGTCGTCCTTCTTTCCTCAAGGAGAAGGAACAGCCACCTGCTGCTGAGTTGGAGAAGTTGGGCTCCACTTTGGTTTCTGCGCCTCCAACCACCAACTTGTCTGAGTCTAATGCGTTGAAGAACTACATCAGAAACAACAACGTGTTCTTGAGAAACTCCGTGTTGTCGGTTAAGAACTTGACTAGAGCTGACTTGCACAGCCTCTTCACTGTTGCTCAAGAGATGAGATTGGCCGTGGAGAGACAAGGTGTTTTGGACTTGTTGAACGGTAGATTGTTGGCCACTATGTTCTACGAACCTTCCACTAGAACTTCCTCCTCCTTTGACGCTGCTATGCAAAGATTGGGTGGTAGAGTTGTCGCTGTTGCGGCGGACTCCTCTTCTGTCAAGAAAGGCGAGACCTTGCAAGACACCATCCGTTCTTTGGCTTGCTACTCTGATGCTATTGTGTTAAGACACCCAGAGGAAGAGTCTGCTGCCATCGCTGCCAAGTACTCTCCTGTGCCAATCATCAACGGTGGTAACGGCTCGAAGGAGCACCCATCGCAAGCTTTGTTGGACTTGTTCACCATTAGAGAAGAATTGGGTACTGTGAACGGTATTACTGTTACCTTCATGGGTGACTTGAAGTACGGCAGACCAGTGCACTCCTTGTTGTACTTGTTGCGCCAATACCACGTCAGAGTGCAATTGGTTGCGCCTAAGGAGTTGACATTGCCATCCAGCCTTAGACAACTCTTGATTGACAACAAGATGTTGATTTCTGAGACCGAAGAGTTGACTCCAGAAATCATTGCCAAGTCTGACGTTTTGTACTGTACCAGAGTGCAAGAGGAGAGATTCCAAGACAGAGACCAGTACTTGAGATTGAAGGACACCTACGTGGTGGACAACAAGATCTTGTCTCACGCTAAGCAACACATGTGCGTGATGCACCCATTGCCTAGAACCTCCGAGATCAAGGAAGAAGTTGACTTTGATCAAAGAGCTGCATACTTCAGACAAATGAGATACGGTTTGTACGTTAGAATGGCCTTGTTGGCCATGGTTATCGGCGTTGACTTTTAAACCGTGAAACCCGATGTTTCCGTTTGGGGGAATGGAGCATCTTTATAATCATCTTATATAGTCTATGATACGATATTTTTGAGAAGCACAATCGTGTAAAGCAACCATTCCACCGTGCCATGATATTTTTTTTTGCCCAAACCGCGCTGGATGTGCGAGCGCTTGCCTATGCAAGGGAGCTGGCGTTGCGAGGGAGCTCAATCGTTTTTGAAAAACATGTTTGTGTCGTCATTGCCGTCTTGCAGCTTTGCCGGACGCAGGTGGCCCTGGTCAGAGTGCTCATCCACCTCGTTGGAGTGGATGAGGGCGCGGGCAATTTCGATTTCCTCGCCGCCGGCGTTGACATTGTGGTCAAACACGGAGATGTCGGGGTCCACCGGCACGTTATCCGAGCGGCCGTGGCGCTGCTTGGGCGAGGCATACTTGCTTGTATATGGATGGTGCTGGTAGTCGTTTGCGTAGAACTGGTTGGTGTCGTTGCCCACGGCCGCGGCGGCCACGGATGCGTAGGTGGGGGCCGGCGAGCTGTGGTGGTGCAGGGCCCGGCGTGGCGACAGCAGGCGCTTCTGGGCCGCCTCCACCACCGCTATCAAGCCGTTGTCCAAGCCCGACAAGTCATGCGGAAGCAACGAGTCCTGGTCGCGGGACGGGAGCGCGTGGAGCGCGGACATGGAGTCGACGTCGTCGGAGCGGATCTGCGGCGGCTTCTGGGGGCCCGGGGCGAGGCCGCGGCGCATGTCCGGGAGCCCGTGCAAGATGCGCTTGTTGGCCGCGGTGATCTTCATCAGGTCGTCGTCCTTGGCGGACTCGCTGCAGGTGGCACAGTTCTTAATGGCCGCGGACACGGTGTCCTTGATGCGGGTCCAGTGGTACTTTTCGGTGACGGCGGCGGTGGTCTTGTTGATGCCGCCGTGGCTGGCCATGTGGATCTCGGTACAGATCTGGAGCTGGCGCACCGGGTCGCTCACCACCTCGCGGTCGCGGAGCTTCAACTTGCCGTCCTCGATGCGGTAGTGGGACGCGGACAGGCGGAGGCGCGACTTCTCCAGGCGGTCGGACATGGCGGGGTACTTGCCGGTCTCGAGGTAAAAGCGGATGCGGTCGAAGCGGTACGCGCCCATGGCGGTGTCGGCAACCGTGACCAATTCGCGGCCGTAGATGATGGCGTCGACCGCGGTCTCGTGGCCCTTCAAGATGCCCGCGGACTTGACGCGGCCAATCCGCTTGAAGTTGAGCAGCTCCCAGATGCGGCGGGCGGCCACGTTGGACTCGAACACCAAGTTGAACACGCAGTAGGTGTAGCCGAGGCGCGGGGCCCACTGCAAGAAGCAGTCGGTCAAGGTGCGGCCGATGCCCTTGCCGCGGATGCCGGCGTTGACCAAGAAGCCGGCGGTGCAGATGTGGGACGCTCGGCCCGGGTAGTTGGGCTTGATGAAAAACGTGCCGAGGCACTCTTTTTCCCACTGCTTGGGGCCCTCGAGGGTCGGGGAGTCGCCCAACACCATGACGCCGGCGAACGCGCCGAACCAGTAGTTCTGGAAGGACTCGATGTGCAACGTGTCGAAGAAGGAGAAGGTGTCGCCGCGTTCCACCTCCATGTTGAACTCGTCGCAAAGAAACGCCAAGAGGCCGGCGGGGAGTTCATCGGCGTTCTGGATGGGGTAGATGGTGGCGGTGGTCTCGCCATCTTTCAAGAGGACGGTGTAGCGCTCCACGGCGGACACGGGCGAGTAGTCCAACTGCGGGCGGTAGTGTGCTGGCAGGATGACGTCGTCAAACTCGGGCATGGTGGAGTATATCGCAGTCCGTTGTGTATATCGTGGGATATGGAGGAGGGCACGTGACGGGAGGGAAGAGGGGAGGAGGGAGGAGAGAAGAGGGAGGAGAGAAGAGGAAGGTACGGAGATGGAGCTACGGAGAAGGAGATGGATATGGGATGGAGACGTCTATTGCCGCTACTGCAAGTCCTTGCCGAATATGTACGCGCCCACCAAGTGGTCCTCGCCCTTGAGCGCCGCCACCTTCTTGACAAAGCCAATCTGCTCGAACCCCAAGCGCTGCCAGATCTTGTAACTGGCCGGGTTTGTCTCGAACACAAGGTTGAACACCGAGTACACGTAGCCCAAGCGCGGCGCGAGCTCAAGGTACTTGGCGCCCATCTCCATGCCCAAACCTTTGCCTCTCACGGTGTGCTTGACAATGAAGCCGCCGTTGCACACGTGCGAGCAGCGGCCAATGTAGTTGGGCTTGATGTAGAAGTAGCCCAAGAGCTTGTCGCTCCAGAACTCCTGCAGCTCGTCCGCCCACTCGTCCTTGTACTCGCCCTGGATCCACACCGCGGCAAACCCTTCAAAGAGATAGGCCATGTACTCGTCGTACGTCATGGGGAGGTAGTGCGGGTAGGTGCGGCCCTCGTCAATCACATAGTTGAACTCGGCAAGGCACGCCTCTAGAAGGCCCCGGGGCACGTCCGCCTCGCAGTGCGCCGGAAGAATGGTGACGGTTTCGCCGGTCTTGGCCAAGCGCTGCACCATCTTGCCGGAGATGCGCGGGGTGTGCTCATACTTGCGGTCGGCAAAGGGGAGCGTCAGCAAAAAGTCGAAGGAGGTCATGGCGGGCAGATGGGTCTATGTTCTATGTGGTATCTAAGTGGTATCTATATAAATGGAGGGCGGAATCTGTTGGCCGGAACCGCCCAAGCGCGCGCCTGCACCGATATCGCTAGCGATTGTGCACCCAGCCATCGTGCACCCAGCCATCGTGCACCCAAGCTAATCAACCAGTGCGCTTTTCTTTCCCCACCATGTGTGAAGGTATGTCCCGGCCCCGCCCCAGCCGAACCCCCAGCAGGAACCCCACTAACACGCAGTAAACAAAAAAGACAAGCGGCGGCAGCAGATCGCGGCGCGGCTCAGCAAACTCGAAACCACGTTTGGCGACGACAACGGCAGCTTCTACCGCAGCGTGCTCCACAACCTCCTGACGTCGCTAGCCGCCATCCAGCAAGGCAGCCACGTGGAGTTGGTGGCGAAAAGCCGCGAGCTCGAGCAGGCGCGCGACTCGGAGCTCACGCGGCTCCGGCTCTGGGAGGAGTACCAGGTGAAGCGCGTGGAGTCGGAGTACAAGGAGGACATTGCGCAGGCCAAGGAGACGTACGACATGATGGTCAAGCTCATCAAGGAGAAGTTCTACGACAAGCTCCAGCGCCAGGTCAAGCAGCTCAAGGAGGACAAGCTCTTGCTCAACTTGATCAACGCCAGCCTGTGGAACACCACCAAGAACGACGCCACGGTGTCCGCGCTCTCGGCCGCGGCGGCCGCGTCGTCGCTCAGCGTCAACGACCGCCGCTCGCTCCGCAAGCGCGACTTCCACTCGCGCTTTGCCTCGGGCGAAACCGACGACCTTTCCGACAGCAACTTGAGCGGCGGCTTCTACTTGCGCGGCGCGGGCTCCGGTTCCGGCTCGGCGGCGCCGGGCTTCATGGCGGCGGCCTCGGGGAAGCGCCGCCGCCACTACGCCACGCGCTACTCGTCCAACGACGAGGTGTCGTCCACGGCGGGCGTGAAGGAGACGGTCAAGCTGGCGGGCGCGGCCAGCAGCGGCAACGACAGCAACATCTCGGACAAGGACTACGACACGTTGAACCAGATGATCATGAACAGCGAGGACGGCGTGCAGTTGATCTTTGGTGCGCGCGGCGGTGCCCACGCCAACACCCGCAGCTCGCACAAGCAGTTTGTGGGGGTGCAGGGCTTGCGCCCGGAGGAGTTGAACTCGGACTTGGAGTTGCTTCGGAATGCGGTCAAGCGCGAGAGGTAGCCGTGTTGTGTGACCTTGACCTTGACACCTAAAAGTGGTGTCACAGTGGTGGGGTTCATCTTCTCAATGGGGGGCTTGTCAACTAGAATTGGAGTTTGCAACTGCAGTGGTCCGACCTACAGTTGGAGTTCTGACAGGGCTGGGCCTCCTATTAGTGAGGAATTTACTAGTGAGTCTAGTGAGTCTAGTGAGTCTAGTGAGTCTAGTGAGTCTAGTGAGTTACTAGTGTGTTTACTAGTGAGTTACTAGTGAGTTCACTGTTGAGCTTCACTCGTGAGTTTCACGGTCTCACAGTTGAACTTCTCAACTACAGTTGTCTCACCCAAAGTTGGAGTTCTCACTCCTGGACTGGACCTCTCACTAGTGGTGGACCTCTCACTAGTGGTGGACCTCTCACTAGTGGTGGACCTCTCACTAGTGGTGGACCTCTCACTAGTGGTGGACCTCTCACTAGTGGTGGACCTCTCAATAGGGTGGAGTTTCCTAGTGAGGAGTTGTCACTACAGGACCGGACTCTTCATCTAGGGCTTCATCTAGGGCTTCATCTAGGGCTTCATCTAGTGGAGTTCTCAAATTCAGTTGGAGTTCTCACTAATGACCTCTCACTAGTGGTCTCTCGTGGTCTCTCGGGCCGCATCTCTCGTGGCATCCCATGCTTCTCACTGGACCAGGTCCCCAGCCGTGCGGCCAAGCCCCGACATCCTGCAGTACGCCTGTTATCTTGGTTTGCACAGAGGTGGAGGTATGGCGGACACCAATAGTTTGGACGCTTAATAAACGCCATTACCGTAGCCGTGGCCGCCCGCCGTGTAAGCCCGCTGTCGCCCGCACGTGCACGCCACCCCCGCCCCGTTTCCCCGGCGCGAGACCCCAGTAGCCGCGATCTCACCTGCCTCCAACCAAGGCGCAGGTTTTTCTCAATCCCACCTGTGGGCCCCATGAACAAGGAAGCGGTTGAGCGTACGCTCCGCACCGTTGCGGCCGAACTACGATCTGTCCGTTTGAGCTTCCGGCTCATACGCAAGATCGTGCTTATTCTCACGCTGTTGGCGCTCGTCATCGTGCTCATTGTGGTGGCGGTTAAAGGCCACCTCCAGCAGAAGCAGGCGGCGCTCGAAGGCGACTACCCGCACTACAACAACGAAAGGGCCAAGCTCAGCAACAAAATCGTGGCGCTGGACGCGGACGCGCCGTTTTTCGTCGGCTGCGTGGAGCCGGACGTGGACGCCCCGCGGGCAGACGCGGCGTTTGTGATGTTGGCCCGGAACTCGGAGCTCGACGATGTGGTGAGCTCCATGAAGTCGATGGAGCGCCACTTCAACCAGTGGTTCAAGTACCCGTGGGTGTTTTTGAACGACGTGGAGTTTGACGACACCTTCAAGCAGACGGTGCAGCAGCACACGCACGCGGCGGTGGAGTTTGGCGTGGTGCCGCGCGAGCAGTGGGAGTTCCCCGAGTCCGTGGACCGCGACGTGTTCTACGAGCTGCTCCAGGGCCAGGGCGACCGCACCATCATGTACGGGCAGATGGAGTCGTACCACAAGATGTGCCGCTTCTACTCGGGGCACTTTTTCAGCCACCCGCTCGTGACGAAGCGCAAGTGGTACTGGCGCGTGGAGCCGGACGTGAAGTTCTTCTGCGACCTCACGTACGACCCGTTCATTGAGATGGAGCGCGCCAACAAGAAGTACGGCTTCACTGTGACCATCCAGGAGCTCTATTACACCGTGCCGTCGCTCTTCAAGGAGACCAAGGCGTTCATCAAGGAGCGCGGGCTCCAGGTGGGCACGGCGTGGGACATCTTGGTGAAGAAGTACTTGAGGCTAGAGGGCGACAACGCCAACGACTACGCCCACGTGCAGTCGGCGGACGACGTGACGGCCGAGGTGCGCAAGAACATCTTGTTGAAGCGGCTTTTGCAGGTGAAGGGCAAGACCGACGGCCAGCTCAAGGCGCTCAAGGAAATGAGTCACATGCGCAATGTGTTTGACGAGGTCTACGACAAGCCGCGGCTCTTTGAGGACAAGTTTGACGGCGAGGAGTACAACTTGTGCCACTTTTGGACCAACTTCGAGATTGCGCGCACCGACATCTTCACGTCGGACTTGTACCAGGAGTACTTCCGGTACTTGGACGAGCGCGGCGGCTTCTACAAGGAGCGCTGGGGCGATGCGCCGGTGCATTCCTTGGCGGTGGGCATGTTCCTTGCCAAGGAGGAGGTACACTACTTCCGGGACATTGGCTACAAGCACACCACTTTGGGCCACTGCCCCAACAACGCGCCCGGCCAGCTTCCGTACCGGCCCAGCGACGATTTTGTGGAGGAGGTGAAGCCCTGGTACGCGACGTTTATGAGCGGGCCGGACAAGCCGGTGCGGAACGGAGTGGGGTGCCGGTGCAGCTGTCCGTATAAGCACCGCGAGCTCGAGGACCGGAACGCGGCGTGCATTCGGCACTACGCCAAAGTCATGTCCAATGGCTACAAGGACGAGGGCCCGGTGAAGTTGGCGCCGATAGAGACGAAGATCAACCGGCAGATTGAGCGGCGGTTGCGCAAGGGCGGCCGGTTGGAGGAATTGATCGCATGATAGTTAGAACGGTTTAATGCGACACTAGCAGAGATGGAATGTAATTGCCAATGGGCCACCTCACTCATCGCGGACTCCTACACACTTTTCAAATCAATAATATATTCTAATATACACTGCAGAATAGAAGTACAAGGCATTTAACCACCGAAACCGTACAAGGTTCTACCTTGTCTCTTCAAGGCGTAGACAACGTCGAGAGAAGTGACAGTCTTTCTCTTGGCGTGCTCGGTGTAGGTGACAGCGTCTCTGATCACGTTCTCCAAGAAGGACTTGAGGACACCTCTGACCTCCTCGTAGATCAAGGCCGAGATACGCTTGACACCACCTCTTCTTGCCAATCTTCTGATGGCGGGCTTTGTGATACCTTGGATGTTGTCTCTCAAGATCTTTCTGTGACGCTTAGCGCCACCCTTTCCGAGTCCTTTTCCGCCTTTTCCTCTACCAGACATTGTAGTGTTTGTGTGTTGATATTCCCACCGGGGCAGACCGCCGCTCTTATATAATGGGTGGTGTTTGCACCCACGCCCACCAACCGCGGCCGCCCTGCACAGCGCGGTGGCGGCGGTTGTTTGGGGCAACCGGCCTGGCATTTACGCATTGCGCGCGCCGCGGGCGCCGGTTGGGGCGCGAAAAGCGCCGGATTGCGCGCGCCGCCGCGACAAAAGCGGGCCCGGTCGCGTGCTGTGTTCTACGGGAGGCGCCCCGTACATTGCAGCACCGCACCAGGCCCGCTTTTCCGCCGCGAAACCACCGCCGCCGCGCCTGCGCGCGCCCGGGCGCCAGTGTTTTGAATCGCGCCGCCCTGCCCGGCCCACGTAAACACAGGCGGTATATATAGCGAGCGCGCCGCCAAGGTGGTGGTTTTGGTCCGCAGCAACAATGGCTAGAACCAAGCAAACAGCAAGAAAGTCCACTGGTGGTAAGGCACCAAGAAAGCAATTGGCCTCCAAGGCTGCCAGAAAGTCCGCCCCATCTACCGGCGGTGTCAAGAAGCCCCACAGATATAAGCCAGGTACCGTTGCCTTGAGAGAAATCAGAAGATTCCAAAAGTCTACTGAGCTCTTGATCAGAAAGTTGCCATTCCAAAGATTGGTGAGAGAGATTGCCCAGGACTTCAAGACCGACTTGAGATTCCAGTCTTCTGCCATTGGTGCGTTGCAAGAATCCGTCGAGGCCTACTTGGTGTCCTTGTTCGAGGACACCAACTTGTGTGCTATCCACGCCAAGAGAGTGACCATCCAAAAGAAGGACATCCAATTGGCCAGAAGATTGAGAGGTGAAAGATCCTAAACGGTTTTAGTTCGTCTGTCCCCATTTGGTTTGTAAATTAGTATAATACACAGTGTGATATAAACCGTGTGTAGCTCGGTGCCCGCGCTCGCGCCTTCCCCGGGTTTTTTCCTGCACCGCAATCATTGCGGTCCAAGTCACTTGAGTTCAGGTTTCTTCTTCCCTACTGCTTACAATGCACACGTCCGACCCGCTCGCATCGCTTCTGCAGGCGTCCCGGTCTCCTTTGCCCGCCTGGGCCATGTCGGCGTCTCTTCTCTATGCCGGATTGAGCTCCCACCGCCCGGTGGACACCAAGTTGGGGTCGGGGGCCTCGTCCCACTTCAGCAAGACCTTGGCCCAATCCAAGCCCACACGCACGTCGTGCTTCCTTTTCGGGGCGGCCACAGGCTTGGGCGGCTATATCATCTACGACGACGATGTGTCCAATGGCGCAGGTTTCACGTTTGCGTGGTCTTCGCTCTATTTGCTAGTCAATGGCCGGCCGGCGGTCAAGAGCTTGCTCGGCGGCCGGGTGTCGCCCATGGCGCTCAGCATTCTTGCGCTTGGCAACGCGGGCCTCTACGCCCGGGAGTTTTTCTGGTCCCGGGGCGTGTAGCAATAATACATGCTGTTTTGAAGGACTGTAGCCACTTGGGAGAGGGCAGCCATGCGACGGGGGCTCAATCCCACTGGAGCGGCACCAAGTTGTGCTCCTCCGCGTACCGGACCAAGTTGGTTTCGTCGTAGAGCTCAATAAACTGCTGGTCCATGGGCCGCTCCTTCGGGGCGGCAAACTTGCGGTACTCGTCAAAAATGATGGTCAAGGACCAGCCCTGGAGCCGGCGCAACACGCCCACGAGGCAGCCGGTTCTGTGTTTGCCGCGGTTGCAGTGGATGAGAATGGGCTGGTTTTCCGGGTTGAGCACGATCTTGGCCGCCTCGGTGATCAAGTCGCTGGAAATCACCACAAACGGCTCCTTGTTGCCCGACATGCCGAGCTGGAAAAGCTGGATGCCCTCGCGCCGGAAGAACTCCTCGTGCGCCTTCGGGTACTCCTCCGGAATGAGGCAGAGCACCGACTTGAGCTTCAACTTCTTGAGAAACGCAAAGCTCGGCGGCTGCGGGAACGACGACCGGTAGATCTTGTTGATCACCGGCGCAAAGTTCTCCGGCGGACAGAGCGGCTGGCCCTCGAGGGGCTCCGACCCGTAGTACTGCTGGTCCATGCGAGCGGCGGCCGCTTTGTCGAGCTTGTCGTCGGCGTCTTCGTCGTACACCACCTCGTCCTCCTCGGTTGTGGTTCCGGCGCCCTCCTCGAGCTTGAGGGCGTCCAAACGCGATCGTAGAAACGCAGAGTCGGCGAGCATCAGGGTGCGGTCGATCATGGCGGGCTCGGAGTAGCGCGGCACGCGGATTTCGGGGTCCGGGGCCGGCGGCTGCTTCTGCGGCACCGCGCCCAATTCCTCGTCCATTTGGAACGGGTCTTCGGCGGAATCCATGGGCGGGTGGTGGGGGTGGAGGGAAGAAAGTGGTGAGTGGAGTCACGTGTGCGGCCGGTGCAACTGGGTGCGAAGCCACATGCCGGTTGGCGGGGAGGCGTGCTGTGTCCATGTATCAGGTCTAGATCAGGTCTCCAGTCACGGAGTGATTCGGGTAGTCAATCGTCCGCGTACTATTTAGTTTATTCACCGTTTTGGTGTACTACCGAAGTGGGCAATGGTGTACTACCGAAGGAGTCAGCCAGTCAAGTACCAGTCTACTACCATACTACCATACCATACTACCATACCATACCACCATACCATACTACCATACCCACATCTTCTCTCTACTCTATCATTATTTGACCGAATTGAACTGATCCCACTGTCTACTGATTCACCCAGTCTACCACCGATCAGTGCCCATTTCAAATCAAACAGCGTATTATTAAGTACTCACTTGAACTGGTGCGTGGTCACCCCCACTATCGCATCCTTCTCAAACGAGTCGAGGATGCGGGTGATGGAGTTGGCGTCGGACGCCTGGTCGCAGAAGGTGGCCATGTCCGCGCGCTCCAAGTCGAGCGGCGAGTCGAGCTTCTCCGGGCGCGACGTGAAGCTGTGGCCCACGGTGTCCTGCGACGTGCCCGTGGACTGGCGGCTCAAGATGCTGTGCTGCGCCGACGTCGGGAACGGCGTGTTGTTGCTGGAGCACGCCCACAACGAGCACAACGGCAAGTTGCACACGGCCAAGAGCGTGGAGACCTCGGTGAGCAACGGCAGGGTGTTGCGGAAGTAGTTGGCCACCACCAACGCCGACGGCACCGCGAACGTCTGCGACGCCATGATGATGAGAATGTGGAAGCTGTCGAACTGGCGCAAGCCCAAGCGGCGCCGCGTGCGCACCGCGTACACGAGCTTCAGCACCAAAATCAAGCAGAGCACGTTGATGGACGCGGAGAACAAAATCACCGGCACGTTGTCGATCCACGGCGCCACGGCCTGGGCCTCGCCCAGACGGAGCTGCGTGCGCAACGCCACGGCATGCTGCGCGCCGCTGTTGAGGTCGAGCGCAAGCGTGGCCGCCGCGAGCAGCGCCACGGCCAGCTCCAACACGTAGCTCGCCTTGCCCGCGACGCTCAGCTGGAGCACCACGTGGATCTGGTACAAGAGGATCACCTCCACGTGCGCCACCACGAGCAGGTGGAACAAGTTCAAGCACACGTACACGTTGTACGCGGTCCAGCGGCCGTCGAACACGCCGCTGAACTGGTACGCGGCGCTGTTGAGCGGGCCCAAGAGGTCGGCCAAGTACAAGCCGCTGCGCACCACGAGCACCACCAACATGGACTGGTTCATGACGAAGATGGGCGCGCGCTTGTTGAGGATGACGATCCACGAGAGGAGGAGAAGCACGCACGCGGCGGCGAGGCTCGCGGCGGCCACGATGGCGCTCTGGGTGTTGCGTGTGGCGAGCGTGTCCACTTCGCGGAACGACGCCGAGTACACGTGGCCGGCCACGGTGTAGTTGAAGAGGATGGACTCGGGTGACGTCATGGCGATGCTGGGCACAAGCGGGTGGCGGCCGTATGCTGGCGCCGTGGGGCCTTTTATATTGTGGGCCGGTGGAGGTGTCGTGGTTTGGGTGCAAACTGGTGTCAGTGGCTTGCCGAATCGGGCCACGGCAATGGCGCGGCGGTGCGCGATAATGCACCGCACTGTTTCACGTCCCAGTGCGATATGCTGATACACCAGGGTCGAGACCGCCAATTGCGATTGCCAGACCGGCAATCGAGACGCCAATCGAGACGCGAATCGAACCCGCCAATCGAGACGCCAATCGAACCCGCCAATCGAACCCGCAGTCAAAGAGTGTGCAACTGCGAGTCACAACTTGCTCCAATGAGAGTCCGCGGATCCGCGGATCCCACCGCTACGCCGGTGAACCCGTACACCAGAACCCCAGATCTGGCCACGCTCTCCCTCTACCTCCACTTCTCCACTTCTCCTCCACTTCTCCTCCCTCCCACCTCTACCTCCCTCCCACTTCTACCTCCACTTCTAACTCCCCACCTCCCACCTCCCCACCTGCTCCGCCATTGGCCGCGGGGAACCGCGTGTGCAGTACGCAACACCCACGGGTCAGAGCCACCACAGTGCCACTAAATGGCCGTCGGCCCAAACATCCCGCCGTAGTCTCCCCGTCCCAGCATCGCCATGTCGCCGTGCCCCCCGCCGTGCAGCGTGGCGGCCGTGACCCGCCACCGCCAAGTCACGTGCGCGCGCCCCAAGCCTGCCCCGGCCAAGGGTTTCTGACACCTCAAGTAAAACAACACCCACCACACGGCGATCCTGCTCGCCACAACCCCAGCGCCTGCGCCCACCACTGTGCTTCTCCTGGAATCCACGTCTCCTACTGTGTATCCTCATCCATCTTCCCCCCACCACCTCTCCCTCGCGGAACACATTGGCCATGTCCGACCAAAACGACATATCCATGGTGGACGTTTCCAACGCCCTCGATAGCATAGAGCAGGACTCCGCGGCTGCCAAGCCCGTGAGAAGAAAGTCGACCATCATATTGACCGAAGAACCCGAGTCGCACGCCGAATCCCACGACGACGACCTGCAAACCGACGCGGCGGCCCTGGCGCCCCAAAGCATCCCGCAACAGGGGCAGCAACCACCGGCAGACGCCCCGGACGCCTCCATTGCCGTTCCGGTCGACATCACATGGGTGCAGGGCGGCGAAAAAGTGTACGTGACCGGCTCCTTCACCGGCTGGCGCAAGATGATTGGGTTGCAGCGGGTCGCCGCCGACGACTCGTTCATCGTGACGTTGGGGTTGCCCGTGGGCACCCACCGGTTCCGGTTTGTCGTGGACAACGAGTTGCGCTTTTCCGACTTCCTCCCCACCGCCACCGACCAGATGGGCAATTTTGTCAACTACATCGAGGTCACGCCGGACCACGTGCAAATGCACTTGAAGCACCAGAAGGAGTTGGAGGAAGAGCAGCATGAGCGCGAGGAGGCGGCCAAGCGCTCGCAGGCGCAGGCCCGCGGCCGGTCCCCGTCCGTCAGCCGCGGCCGGTCCGACTCTGTGTTTGCCTTCATCAACGACGACGACGACATGGGCAACGGCTACCTGCGGTACCACGACGGCGATGTGGACTCGGGGCCTGGCCGCAACTACACCTACATCAACGAAATCCCGCCCATCTTTGTCGACCCCAAGGTCATGGAGCAATACTATCTTGCAATCGACGAGCAGGCCAAGCAGAAGAACGGCCAGCAGCAAGCGTGGTTGCACCCGCCGCAGTTGCCTCCGCACTTGGAAAATGTCATCTTGAACAACTTCAACACCCAGGACAGAGATAACAACTCGGGCGCGTTGCCCATCCCCAACCACGTGGTGCTCAACCACTTGGCCACCACCAGCATCAAGCACAACACCTTGGCGGTGGCTTCGGTGGTGCGCTACAAGCGCAAGTACGTGACCCAGGTATTGTACGCTCCTTTGCAGCAGTGACGCTGCATTCGCTAATATACGCATGAATTAGACCCGTGCCCGAGGTGGCTCTCGCGTGCCGGCCCACGACCGCCGGCCCGGTTGTTTGCTCCGCGGTTTTCCTCCGCCCCCTGCCGTTTGTAGTCCCGGAATGGCTGGCAAAGGAGGTGTGCCCCGTGGGGGCTGTGTCTAGGCATATATGGTCAATCTACGCATGTGGTGCTCGTGTCCACGCCGCACTCTGCACCATTTTTCATAACGGCGCGGTGGTGCTACACCATACGCTTAGGCCCGGGCCAAAAGGGCGGGTTTGCCCAATCCCAGCGATTTGCTTGTCGGCTGGGGCCGGGGCGTCTTCCGAACAATGTGCATAGTTCTCGTTATGTGGTCCCATGCACGCCGCACTGGGGACTCGCCGTGGCCCGAAGCCACTGTTTAGGCTGGTATCGTGTTGGCATCGGCACTCGCTTCCAAAAGCACGCCTTATATCCGCTTCGTACATTGGTGTATTGTGTAGGCATGCGTCACCCCACTCTCATCGCATGGATTATCTTGGCCCATGTGCGCCGGCGATGTGTCACCGGCACAGATTACAATCACTCGGGGCCCGATGCAGGGGCGGGGGCGCTTGTTCTATTGGTGGTTTCCACTCCATCCAAAGTCGGCGTCCACGTATTGCCGACATTGCATTTCATCTCCAATAGTGGCTGCTTTGCGGCGTGCCCCGTCTCTTGTTGTTTGAGAATACCTTCGCCGGCTCCTGTGTTTTATTTTTTTCCGTGCTTCTGCGCTCACTCCATGCGCCTTCCATCATCTTCAGTGCAAGTTGCAAATCGTGGGGCCAAAGGGGCCGAAGCCGCGGTGTAAATCTAGGAAGCCCCACTTCATAGATGTATACATATGGAGGTCTTTTTTCACTTCCCCACCAGCCCAGCGTATCTACCCCTCCGCCCACAGTCACATACCCCAGATTTTCCTGCAGGCGGTGCAGAAGTTGCGTGTGATAATGCTCCACGCCTTTTTTTTTTTTTTTTTTCTTGCTCCGTTCACTTGGTTTTCTCGAGCGCTTTCGCTTTCAAACATTCATTTTTCTAGTCCACCATGACCCTTTGGACGATTCTAGAAGACAATTTTATCCCCCGGGCAGCGCCCCCAAAGACACTGACAATCCACGTCGAAAATGCGCTTACAGACAAGAGCAATGTGTCGGTTACGCTGGCCTCATCCTCGGACCTGGAGGACTACCGCCTTCTCCACCGCAAGCTCAAAGGGCGGCACGTGCAATTGCTAGGAATCGGCGCCACTATCGGCTCGGCGCTCTTTGTTGCCATCGGCAAGGGCCTCCAGTATGGCCCCCTCAACCTTCTCTTGGGGTTTGTGGTGTGGTCGGTGCCGATCTTGTTCATTACCGTGAGCACGGCGGAGTATGTGTCGTACTTGCCGATTGCGTCGCCGTTTGTGCGCATGGCGGGCCGGTGCTGCGACAATGCGTTGGAAATCATGGCGGCGTGGAACTTTTGGTTTCTCTGCTGCGCCCAGATCCCGTTTGAGGTGGTCACCGTCAACACCATTCTCCACTACTGGCGCGACGACTTCTCTGCCGCCATCCCCTTGGCGGTGCAGGTGGTGTTGTACTTTGTCATCAATGTGTTTGGCGTGGGGCTTTACGGCGAGGTGGAGTTTTGGCTCAGTTTGGGCAAGGTGATCTTGGCCACGGGCCTCATCCTCTTCACCTTCATCACCATGGTGGGCGGCAACCCGCAGCACGACGCGTTTGGCTTCCGCTACTGGCGAGACCCCGGGCCCATGTACGTGGCGTACCACACGGGCGATTTGGGCCGGTTCCAAGGGTTCTTGGCGTGCTTGATCCGCGCCACCTTCACGTTTGCCGGGCCCGAGTATGTTTCGCTTGTGGCGAGCGAGACCATCAACCCGCGCAAGACGTTGCCGTCGGCGTTCAAGCAGGTGTACATCCGGTTGACGGTGTTTTTTGTCGGCGGCGCTCTTTGCGTCGGGATTCTTGTGGCGTACAACGACCCCAAGTTGCTCGAGACGTTGGGCGTGACGGTGCCTGGCGCCGGCGGCTCGCCGTATGTGATTGCGATGCAGAACATGGGCATCCGGGTGTTGCCAGATATTGTGAATGTGCTTCTCGTGACGTCTGCGTTCTCTGCGGGCAACTCCTACACGTTTTGCTCGCTGCGGACGTTGTACGGCTTTGCGCTTGACGGCTATGCGCCCAAGTTTCTTGCCCGCACCACCAAGACGGGCATTCCGATCATTTGCGTGGTGATTTCGCTCATGTGGGCGCTTCTTTCGTTCTTGCAGTTGGGCAGCAGCGCGGCCACGGTGTTGAACTGGATCATCAACCTCATCACGTCGTGCCAGTTGATCAACTTCACCATCTTGTGTGTGGTGTACGTGTTCTTCTACCGGGCGATGAAGGCGCAGGGCATCGACCGGAACACGCTTCCGTTTGTGGGGTGGTACCAGCCGTGGTTGGCGATTATTGGCGGTGTGCTGGCGTTTGTGATGACGTTTGTCGGCACCTACACCACGTTTCTCCCCGGCGCGTGGGACTACCAGTCGTTTTTGTTTCTGTACCTCATGATTTTTGTCGACATTGGCATCTTTGTGGGGTGCAAGGTGTTTATGCGCACCAAGTGGAAGCGGGCAGAGGAGGTGGACTTGGTCACGGGCCTTAAAGAGGTGGAGATGCACGAGGAGATGTACTACGCGAAGCTCGAGTCGATGAACCGGCTCCGGGAGAATGGAGAGGTGAAGCACTCGTGGGCGGGGCGTGTGTCGGTGTTCCTTTTCGGCAGTGAGATGAAGTGATGTTGACTAACCAACCCTAACTACCCACCCAACCCTAACTAACAAACCAACACTAACTACCAAACCAACCCTAACTACAAAACCAACCCTAACTACCCAAACCACTGAATATGACTTCAAAATATACAGTAGATTAAGAATATTAGCCCTCGCCCTGCTCACCATTTTCTCAACCAGCCCCACCCGTACCTCCCCACGCTCACCCACATCTACCTGAACATTTCCCACCGCCAACCTTCCCCAACCTTCGCCAACCTTCGCCAACCTCACCGCCAACCTTCGCCAGCCGCCCACCCACCTGCTCCGCCAGCCAAAAAACCTCTACACCGCGCTGTGCCCATTTCTTCCCCCCCCCTTCCACTGTGCTGTGCCCTCCCCACGCGCCCACACTTCTCGCTCCCGCCCGTGCCCCGCCGGCGTGTGACATCCCCTCGTTTTCGTCCCGCCCCGCCCCCTACGCCACCGCAGGCCCATGCCGCTCGACGTGTGGCTCGACGGCGTGGAACGCGCGCTCGACTCGGACGCCGCCAACCAGGCGAGCCAGTTTTCGTCCCACGCCAACTATGTGCAGCGGGCCGTGGCCACCGGGTCGTCCATCGGGTCGATTGTGCTCTGCCTCGTGGCCATCTACATGTTTCTTGCCATCGACCCGCGGCGGCTTGTGTTTCGCCACCAGCTCATTGCATTTCTCATCTTCTTTGACTTGTTGAAGGCCATCATCCTCCTCATCTTCCCGTCGCGGGTGTTTCTCCACCCGCAGTCGTACTACGACAAGGCCTTCTGCCAGGCGGTCGGGTTCTTCACTGCAACCGCCATCGAGGGCGCAGACTTGGCTATTCTCGCGTTCGCCATCCACACTTTGCTCCTCGTGTTCAAGCCCGGCTTGACCGTCAAGACCGGCCGCTCCGACCGCTCCGAGGGCGGCCTCTACATCTTCCGCTACTACGTCTACCTGCTCTGCGTGCTCATCCCGTTGGTGCTCGCCAGCTTGCCGTACGTGGGCAAGGGCTACTCCTCCTACGTGTGCTGGTGCTACTTGCCGCAGTCGCCCGCGTGGTACCGCTTGGTCCTCAGCTGGGTGCCGCGCTGGTGCATCGTGGTGGTGATCATGGCCGTGTACGGCCTCATCTACGTGTATGTGTTGCGCGAGTTCCGCACCTTGGGCGGCGTGCTCACCACCATGCACAAGCAGGAGGCGCCGGCCCACGCCGCGGCCACCGACCGCCCGTCCTTCTTCTCGCTGTTGCGCTTCTTTGTGCGCAGTGTGCGCCGCTCGTTTGAGCCCAAGTTGGTGTTGCCTGCCAGTGGCCGGTCCCTCTCCGCCGTCAACACCCGCCGCTCCAGCGCCAACGTGGCCCCGGACGATGTCGCGGACGCCAGCTCCTACAGCCTGCTGCTGACCACGTCGCCCGGCGAGCCGTACTACCCCAACCCGGTGCAGGGCACCGGAGACATCCACATGGCCAACTTGGACGCCTTCCGCCGCCGGCAGAAGGTGATTGAGAAGCAGATGAAGTCCATCTTCGTGTACCCGTTCGCGTACATCTTCGTGTGGCTCTTCCCGTTCATTTTGCAGTGCACCCAGTTCAGCGCCGCCGGCCGGTCGCGGCCGGTGGTGTGGCTCAACTACATGGGCGCATTCATGCAGCCGTTCAACGGCGTGGTGGACTCGTTGGTGTTCTTTTACCGCGAGCGGCCGTGGTGCCACACCATCTTGCGCAACTTCGAAACCGACCACGTGGCGCTCTTGTCGCACGCGGCCCACTCCCACCCCAGCGCGGACTCCGCATCCGTCGGCACCACACCCAAGGGCTCGGTGGCGCTCAGCGTGTACCTCGACGAGTCCCAGTACTCGCGGTGGCGCCGCTGGCTCAACCGGTTGTGCCTCCCATTCATGCGGTTGCCGTCGGAGGCAGTGGTGGCGGAGTTGCAGCAGCGGCTCTTTGCGCAGCAGCTCGAGAGCCAGGACGCGGACGCTGCGGGCGCCCGCGGGCGTGACGGCGAGTTCAGCACCATGCATGACAAGCACGACTTCTCCAGCCTCCTCTCCGGGGCGGTGGTGGAGAACGAGTTCCGGCAGAAACTTGACACGTTTTCGTTTGGACAGCGCACCGGGCTGGTGCTGACGCCGAGCCGCCGCGAGAGCGTGGCGTCCTTGTCCACCAAGTCGCACCGGCTGCGGCGCTTCTCTGCCGAGGGGCCCATCCCCGAGCACAAGGAATACACGCCGCGGCGGTTGAGCGTGGCCAACATCCGCCGGTCCACGTCCAAGCAGTCGGGTGTGGACGAGAGCGACATGGATATTTTGGACTTTCTCCGGCGGGGCCCGGTATGACCGAGGTATATGCGAATAAAACCATTGGTGGATGCTGTAGCGGGCAAGGCTACCGATGGGCCGGACGGCAGAGAATACGCGACACGGGACAATGGCTGCGCCGACAATGCCTGGCAGTGCCACACAATGACGGACTAGCGATCCGCGCCCGCGGATTTTTTCGGGGCCGTGGCCCGATCTCGTTTGGCTCGCGCCGGTGACAGCACATCCGGCGATGGTGACTCCATGGCACATTCCCCGCCGACGTCGGCTGCCGGTGTCACGCGGCAGAATTCCCCGCGCCCACCGCCGGCGTGACTCCCCATGGCGCCGCAGAATTGCCCCGCCCACATCACGCTGCTCGCTCAGAATAGCCTCCCCCTCCGGCTCCGGCGCACCTCCGCCCGGCCGCACCACTTTTGCGCGCCCGCCTCGCGCAGCGCCGCGCCTCGTGCACCACCCCGCCCGCGGTGCGCTTTGTGCGGCGCGGCGCAAACGGCGCGCGACGCACCCCGCCAAAGTGTATAACGGTGCAGCACCACCGCGCGGCTGGCCCCATATGTGACCGGCCCGACTCACACATTCCTGGTTGCCTCCTTGCCTCCTTGCTTCATTGCTTCATTGCTTCTTTGCTTCATTGCCACCTTGTCTTGCCACCTTCTCCTTCTCCTTCCCCTTCCACCTCCTTCCTCCACCCTCCTCTCCACCCTCCCCTCCGCTTCCTTCTCCTTCCCCCGCCTCCTCTCCTTCCCCCTCCTCCTCTCCTTCCCCCTCCTCCTCTCCTCCCCGTCTCGCCCGCCTCTGCCGACCCATGAAGTTTGTCCAGAGCGACGCCGGCGACGGCACCCATGCCCAGGACCACCACATGCACGGCCCGCGGCTCTACCTCCTCTTTGTCAGCATAGTGGCCTCGCTCTTCATCACCGCGCTCGACCAGACCATCGTGTCCACCATCTTGAGCGCCGTCACCGAACACTTTGGCTCCTTCAGCAACGTCGGCTGGCTCTCCACCGGCTACTTGTTGCCCACCACGTGCTTGGCCCCCACCTACGGCAAGCTCGCGGTGGCGTTTGGCCGCAAGAACACCCTTACCGCCGGCATCATCGTGTTCGAGGTGGGCTCGCTCGTGGCCGGCCTCGCCACGTCCATGGACATGTTGATTGGCGGCCGCGTGATCCAGGGCGTGGGCGGCGGCGCCATCCAGGCGGTGCTGGTGGTGGTGCTCCTGGAGTCCGTGCCCATTGACCGCCGCGCGTTGGCGATGGCGCTCATTGGCGTCACGTTTGCCGTGGCGTCGGTGTGCGGCCCGTTTGTCGGCGGCGCCTTCACAACCAACGTCACGTGGCGCTGGTGCTTCTTCATCAACTTGCCCGTGGGCGCCGTGGCCTTGGCGCTCTTGTGGTTTCTGTTCCACCCGCCGCCGGTGCACGGCTCCGTCGCCACAAACTTGCGCCACGTGGACTGGGGCGGCACTGTGCTCGTGTCCGCCGGCTTGGTGGCTGTGTTGCTTGCCCTCACGTGGGGCGGCAATGAGTACGCGTGGGGCCTGGGGCCGGTGGTGCTGTGCCTCGTGGTGGGCGGCTTGGTGCTTGCGGTTTGGGCCGCGTGGAACTCGGGCCTCGGCCGCCGCGTGTATGCGCTCTTCCGCCACGGCAGCGACCCGGTCGCGTTCGTGCCGCTCCTCGAGCCGTCCGTGGTGCTCCAGCCGCAGATCTTTGCCGCGGCCGCCGCGGCCGCCTTCACCTTTGCCTATTTCATGAGCATCACCATCTACGTGGCCATCTACTTCCAGGTGATGCTCAATGCGTCGGCGTGGCAGTCGGGCGTTGACCTCCTCCCGTTCGTCGTGACCGTGTCCATCGTTTCCGCATGCAACAGCGTGTTCATGCGCTTCACCCACTCCGTCAAGGTGCCGTTCATGCTTCTGGCTGCGTTTGGCCCGTTGGGCGTGGGCCTCTTGCTCAAGCTCGGGCGCTCCGTGTCGCTCGGCGCCCGCATCGGCCTTCTCATCCCCTCGGGCATTGCCGTGGGGCTCCTGTTCCAGAGCACCATCATGGCGGCCCAGCTCAAGGCGCCCGGCCACGTGCCTGGTGCCATGATCACCGCCACCGTGTTCATCAACTTCACCAAGACCCTTGGCGGCGTGGTGGGCGTGGTCACGTCCCAGCTCATGCTCATGACCAGCGGCCGCCGCTACTTGGAGGCGGTCATGCCTCCGGAGATGGGCGTGACGCCGGACGCGGTGCTCATGTCGCCGACCCTCATCTGGAAGTTGCAGCCGGCGATGCGCAACGTGGTGTTGGACCAGTACTTGCGGGCGTTGCATGACGTGTTCTACTTGAACTTGGCGTACGCGTTCATGGCGTTGGCGTTTGCCATCTTCACCACAAACGAGTCCATCCCACACAAGAACCAGGTCAAGTACAACGACGACGAAGCTCCCGTCACGGCGGACAACCCGAGAGAAAGCTTGAACCGGTCGCTGCTGCTCTCCAGCACGCAGTCGCCGCTGTGCTCGCCCGAGTCCTCTGCAGAGAAAACCTCCATCCACGATTATTTGAATTTCCGGCTTGAAATTACTCTCCCGATGGACCACCGGCTTCTGCACATGTCTGACATCTTCCGTGCCTCAACGATGCTGCGCGACTCCTTTGACTAGGCTCCACTTCCCGGGCACCGCTGCACTTTGGCACCGACGTGGTCTCCGCCTGTCCCGTTTGTAGTATATATGACGGGGAGAGCCCCTCCCTTTTTGCTTACGATTGCACGTTTATGACACTGTTGCGCCAACGTCGGTTGCCCCGCCCGGGTATCTCATGGTTCGTCCTGCCCGTCTATTGTACATAGTATTACATTTGCCTCCTCACGTCCGACAAGTACATGCGAATGTGAGCATTGAGCTTGGCCACCGCCGTCTCGGTGCTGCGGCGCTCAGCCTCAAACTCGTTGCGCCGTGCCTGGATAAGCGCCTCGAGCTCGTTGATCTCGTTCTTGGTCTCGTCGAGCTTCTCCTCCTTCGCATCGCGCTCTTGCACGAGCCGCGCATACTCGGCCTCGAGCGCCGCAAGCCGCTCTTTGGCGTTGTTCTCCCGCTCCCGCGCCTGCTGCCGCAACTTGACAATCTTCTCTTCCGACTTGGTTAGCTGCCGCGACACGCGCTGGAGATGCACCGCTAGCTCCTCAGAGGTGCGGCTCTTGCTCTCCAACTCGTCCGTTTGCCGCGCCAAATGGTCTCGGGCCTCGTCAAGCTTGCGGGCGTCGTTGCTCACCTCTTGCACGATCTTGATGAGATTGCGGAGCTCGTCTTCCACCGTTTCCATCGCCTCCACTGTTTTCTGCTTGTTGCTCAACGTCTCCTCGTGCTGGCGGAGACTGTCTTCGCACTGCTGGAGATTGGCCTTCAAGTCGTCAATTATTCGCCGCAAGAGCCCCGGGTCGGCCGCGGTGTAGCTCTTGAGCTTTTCAACCTCGCGCATGGACTCGCCAATGAGGTAGTGGTGGTCTTCGAGCTTCTCGTATAGCCGCGTCTTGGCCTCCTTGTAGGCGCCGTGCTCGTGCTTGAGTGTCTCCTGCGCATTCTGCAACTTCTTGAGCTCCTGCTCCAACCGCAGGTTGTAGTTGTTGAGCTGCGCAAGCGAGGACTTGCGGTGGCTGTCATCACCCGCGCTCTCCTCTTCGAGCCTGCTCTTGAGTCGGTCAATGTTATTGGCGAGGGCAGTGTTGGTTTCCTCTGCCTTCCGCACCTCTTCGGCGTTACCTTCGCACTCACGCACCAACGGCTCGCACTCGTGCAAGTGCTCCTCGCGGAAACGGGCGTAATTGATCACCGCGCTCAATATTCTCCGTATTCGCTGCGGTTCGGGACGCACGAGGTCCATGAGCCGGAAGTCGTGCACGCCGCATGTCTGGAGGAGAGAGTTGGTGGCACGGAAAAACACAAGCGTCTGCATGGTATCGGCAATGTCGTCATTGTAGCTTTCCTCGTTGGCGCCATTCAGCTGCCCCTGGGAAGAGTCGCCTTGAAGAATGGCTTTGGTTGTGGTGACGCAGTACTCGGGAGAAAACCCCATAAATGTGTCTAGAATCTGCTCGAAAAGCGTTCGGATGTACTGCGCCGAAGGTCGCGATACAAGCTCCTCGTTAGCAATAAAGTCACAGCCTTGGAGACACACGGAAAGTTCCTTAAAGTCAAGAATCGGGAACTCGTCTCGGTGGTAGTATTGGCTGCGAGGACCACTGAACGTCAGTCCTCCGGACCTATTTATTATACTTAGGCGTGACATCTTCTTTTGGAGGCACTAGAGACCGGAAATGAGCGAGGGGTGCTGAAGATGTCGCGGATATGTGTGTGTTTGTGATTCCATGTGCGGTGTTGTTTACACCGGTACCCTGTGGTATATGCAGGAGATGAGCTTGGACCATGACAGTGCGCCAACGCGCGGTGTGATGCCATGTGCTACATGTCAGTATCGTGAACTTGGCATTGGTGAGCCCCAGTACGTAGAGGCTTTTCATAATCATATATTTTGGGGTAGGCCCAGGAATTCCTGCCCGCACACCCGGAGGTTTCAACCCGTTGAAGATTTAGACTCTCTCCGCAGACCAGATGGCACCACGGCAAACCAATTTGATCGTCTCAGTAAGAAGCATATAAGGAACTGCTTTACGGGCGTCGTGCTCAACAGCAGTATCCAAATGTTCAAGCTCGTCATCTCTGAAGGTGCTGATCATGTCTTTCATATCGCGCAATTCGGGAGAGGTTTTGATCGCCTCTGTAAGCTGATCTTCGGTCAATGCCTTACCCGTCTTCTTGTCATAAACAGGGATATTGAATTGGTTCATCAACACCCGCAATTGTTCATTGTAGTGACCGCCAATGACGGTTTCAACTGCAACAGTGCATGCCATGGCCGCCTCTTTGCTGATCAAAGCCGTTCCTGCGCCAATAGCAACCGCTCCAACTTTCCAGAATGGCGTGAGAAGCGATGGTCTCACTCTGCGCTGTGTCTGGAGGCGGTCAAAGGTGCCATGATGGTGTATTTCTTGGTCCCACATGTGCTTCAAGACAGGCTCCAAATGAGGGTACTTAGTTGCTAAGACCGCATACTGGCCCATGTAAATGTAGTCTGCGCCAAGTTCTCCTGCTTGGTCAACCCGGATAACCCGGTCAAGGAAAGCCTTCTGTGCCTTGGACATTGCCCCGTACTCCACACTGGAAGGGTCGAGTTCTTTTGAGGCGCGCTTCTTTGCTGCCTTCTGCAACGATCTCACTGTTGTAGCAAGCGTGCGCTTGGATCTGAATGCACTCTGAAGCGACATGGAATATGAGTTGTAAGTGGAGTAGCAGAAGTGAATTGCTAGTTTTACGCAGTACGTCAAAATCGCGTGGTTTCTAATGCCCGACGCTCGCACCGCCTGGTATACGGTCCGAACACCACCGTTCCGCCTGCAGGGAGGCTCCGCTAAAGATATTCAACATGGCCACGCCAATAGCGTAAGGAAGCTCCTGCGCATCTCTGGAGTTGGTGACGGGCTTATTTTCGTTGGACGGCACACGTAAGAGCCGGAAATGTCTGTTGGGTATGTCAGCAACAAAGTGCCAAATTATGGGGAACACACCCTTCCAGCGCGAGGACTCGACCCAGACATCGGCCTCTCTTGTGTAGTCGATCTGCGCTTGCATTTGTGCCACTCCACAAAACCGAGAAGACCCATTCACCAGATAGAAAAGGAAAACGCCGTCTTCTGACTCCTCATACGCTCTAGACAATTTTCTGTTACCAGACTCGGTCAGGGTCCAAATGCGGTGCTTGATGGCAGCCTCCACGTCTAGTGGGCTGTAAGACTTGATGACAAAGAACCGTGATCTAGGGCCCACCTTGAACACGTTGCCGCTCATGTCGCGGAAAGCCAATACCTGGGTCAAAATCTTCTCTGACGCATACTCGTGGTCGGGGGACTCGGGCAGCAGCGGCCCTGTAGTTGGGAACTGCATCTCGGGCGACAGAAGGACAGAATCTTGCAGGTCAATGTAGTTGTTAGAATTTGCAGCCATTGGCGACAGCACAAACTGGTCGATTTGATTTTCCGGAGCAGCAACGGCCGACCATATGTTTGTGGCGCACGTAATTACAATTCCATCCGTGAGCCGAGCCTGTTGTGTAAGAGCATAGATGGAGCAAAGGGTAGCACTGGTGCAGTGTACCGATGTAGGGGAGTGGGAAGGGGCTTTAAACCCAATGAGATGAGAATCGAAAAGCGGCCAATACATGCAACGCCCAGATGAGAATGGGGAAGGTGCTGCTTATTTATAGCCGCTTACGGTTTTTTGCAGCCGTGTGCGCAACACTGGAGTCGCGGAAATATAAAGTCGTGGACTTGACTGTGTCACAGTCGCGGCGGGTTTGAGACATTGCGACACTAGCACGAAACAAGAGCAAAACGGCACATTTCTAAAAGGGAAACCGTGGCGGAGTCCAAAATGGGTAAAGCTCAAGCGTCAGTACTTGTGCCCAAACATTCACACGCCTGCCTCTTCTTTTGTAATTATGGGGCCGGTGATGGTAGTGGGCCGCACGCTTCTGGAACAGAAGGCCCATACAGGAGTAGCAGATGATGTCTCTGGTTCTTCATGTCTTATTCGGTACAGCAGGTGGATGACGGATTTCACGATCGCAAACAAAAGAAACCGAAGGTAAAGATCCTCAGGCAACATGTGGACACGTCCAAAGTCAATCTTCCCATAGTCAAGCTGTGGCTCGAAGAGGAGATGGAGAAACACCTTCCCGATGACGATATTGCAGTGGGGCTCATATATGAGATGCTTGAAAGCACCAAAGAGCCGGTGGCAAGCGACATCAAAGACCAATTGGTGACCTTTCTTGGAGACGCGGAAGGCGGTGCCTTGGCTCTCCAGCTCTGGCTGTTGCTTGTGAGTGGGCAGGAGGACAAAGATGGGATTCCGGCGCAACTACTCGAGAAGCGGAAGCAGCAGATGCAGCAGCAGGCGCAGCAGCAAGCAAAGTCCATGATTGAACAAATCCGCACGCCTGGGCCTCGTTCCCGGCCCAGCTACAGCAGGCACGAGCGGCCCCGATCCAACCGGTTCGAGTCATCTCGGGCCCACGGGCGAGTGCCACGGAACTCGGAAAGAGCGCTGGAACCGGCAGACACGGGATCGTTTGGCGAAAGGAGCGGTAAAGGTTCTGGAAATGGCCGCCTCGGGCGCCGCGGTCTGCCTGAGAGGAAAGAGCGCTCTCCCTTGCGGTTGGACCCCGAGGGAACGAAAACCAACTATAACAGATCGACGCGTGGAGACTTTGACCGCGAGTAACGTCGATAGTAATACAAAGCGGATAGTCCTTGGACAGGGGCACAGAATCGGTCGTGTGGTCCGTGGTGCTCGGTGCAGTGAACCGGGCATTGCAAAACAAAGCAACGCGAACTGTGCGGTCCGTATGTTTCCGCTGTGTCTGAATACTTCTTTTGGGTGTGGTGGCCTGTGTCGTTGGCAATTGATCTGTTTCGTTGGCAATTGATCTGTTTCGTTGGCAATCGATGACCTGTTTTGTTGGATGACCTGTTTCGTGAGAATGTGTACTGAGCCTCCAGTGCCTTCCAATTGTCAGGATTTTCGAGAAATCACGGCGCCTTTTCCGTTGCTGAGCTCTCCGGCAAATGCATTGTTCTACCTGACCGGCCCTTGTGCTGGTGCCGAAAGTGGTCTCGGTATTGTGTTGAACCACCCAATTTCACGCGCCCCAGCACCGAGGCTACCTAATACACATTTTCAGTACTTCCATTATCTACATGCGCTCCGGGGTCGCTTTGCTCTATCCTTTTCTGCATGCGCCAAACCCCACTTTCTTCTCATCCTGTGGTGGTGCCTCGATATGCCTGCGCTCCACCGCGGGGTCCGGGGAAGCGTGCGCGCACCAAAACCCCTCGAGGTCAAACGCACACCTCTCCAGGTGGTAACATCTACACCAAATGTCGGAAACCCCGCAGGAGCAGCACCTGCACCATCACCATCACCACCATCACAGCCATCATGACAAACACGCGGACCCGTCCCAGAATCCGGCCAACCGAATCGGAAAGTACCAAGTGCTCAAGACATTGGGCGAAGGTTCGTTTGGTAAAGTCAAGTTGGCGCAACACTTGACGACAGGCCACAAGGTGGCATTAAAGATCATCAACAAGAAGACTTTGGCCAAAAGCGACATGCAAGGCCGCATTGAGCGCGAAATCTCCTACTTGCGGTTGTTGCGGCACCCGCACATCATCAAGCTCTACGACGTGATCAAGTCCAAGGACGACATCATCATGGTGATCGAGTACGCGGGCAAGGAGCTCTTTGACTACATTGTGCAGCGTGGCAGAATGCCAGAGGATGAGGCCAGACGCTTTTTCCAGCAGATCATTGCGGCAGTGGAGTACTGCCATCGCCACAAGATTGTGCACCGTGACTTGAAGCCAGAGAACTTGTTGTTGGACGACCAGTTGAACGTGAAAATCGCAGACTTTGGCTTGTCCAACATCATGACCGACGGAAACTTCTTGAAGACCAGTTGCGGCTCGCCCAACTACGCGGCGCCCGAGGTGATTAGTGGAAAGTTGTATGCGGGACCGGAGGTGGATGTGTGGTCGTCGGGTGTGATTTTGTACGTGATGTTGTGCGGGCGGTTGCCGTTTGACGACGACTTCATTCCCGCGTTGTTCAAGAAGATTTCCAACGGTGTGTACACCTTGCCCAACTACCTCTCGCAAGGAGCCAAGGACTTGTTGACGAGAATGTTGGTGGTCAACCCGTTGAACAGAATCACCATCCATGAGATCATGGAGGACGAGTGGTTCAAGCAAGGCATCTCCGAGTACCTTCTTCCTCCAGACTTGTCCAAGACCATCCACAACAAGATCGACGTGGATGATGACGTTGTGGATGCCTTGACCATGACCATGGGCTACGACCGCGACGAGATCTTGAGCGTGATTTCCTCGTGCAACAAGCAGCAGTACCCCAAGCAGCAGAGCAACGAGATCCTCGACGCATACTTGTTGATGAAGGAGAACCACTCGCTCGTCAAAGACTTGAAGAAAAACAAAACAGAGCGCATGGACACGTTCTTGTCCCAGAGCCCTCCTCCCATCTGGCACGGAGGGCCGGGTGACGATGCGTCTGCGTCCCATAGGGCCCCGGGGGTGCAGCAATCCTTGACATACCAAACGTTGGCCACGGTTCCGGACTTGTCGACGTTGCCCAACTCTACCATTGCCATCTTGCCGTCGTCATTGCCATCCATACACAAAGCGTCGATGCAGCAAGCATCACAGAGCCAGCTCAAAATCAGCCCCGTGTCCACCAAGAAGCTGAAAACAAAGTGGCATTTCGGCATCCGGTCGCGGTCTTATCCCTTGGACGTGATGGGCGAAATCTACCGCGCGTTGAGAAACTTGGGCGCAGAATGGTCCAAGCCTACAGAGGAGGAGTTGTGGACCATCCGCGTGAGATGGAAGTATGGCCCGTCTATGGTGGACGAGACTGTGGGTGATGGTGGTTGCGTTCCTCCGGATTTGATGAAGATGCAGATTCAGTTGTTCCAGTTGGAGCCAAACAACTATCTCGTGGACTTCAAGTTTGATGGCTGGGAGAGCTCAAATGGTACCCAGCCTGCGAGACAGGATGTGGACGAAATGAGCTCTTTCTCTGCGTATCCATTTTTGCACTTGGCTACGAGGCTCATCATGGAATTGGCCGTCAACTCTACGCAGGCTTAACGTAAGGGTATGAAGTATATAACCGTTTATTGTTGGATGTAGCGTGGCTCGAGTATTTGGCGAGTTTCAGACTGACCTATTCCCTCTTGGTTTCGCGGGTGTATAGTTTCACTGGTGTATAGTTTCACTGGTGTATGGTTCCACTGGTTACTTCCACTGGTTACACTTCCGGTTATACCCCCACTGGTTATACCCCCACTGGTTATATTTCACTGGGGCTAGAATGGTCCACGCATCTACGATTACTTGTATGGCTCCATTCCACAATTGGCGTACTGCGGTGGCTCGAATTATCCTGATTAGGCACGCTAAACAGGTACGCACTGATCGCGCACCAGTCGTGGCTGGCTTGAATCACGCTGGTGTACGCAGAACCCAGTCCAGAAGGTCTAATGGATAAAATAGGCGCGAGTCCCCAGATCCAAATAGCTAGCCTATTTTGTGCCATGTCATAAGAGCAGGCTCTTCTCTTTTCTTCCCTTCTCTTTATATCACCGAAGCTTGCTCCCGCTCAATCCTCTCACTGTTGGCTGGGGCAGCAGCTCCAACCCCATGTCCGGCACACAGTCAGGCAATTTAACTAATGCGGTATATTGTAAACACCTCGCATCAAGCGTCCGCTTCACAAAAAAGAAGGAAAAACCAAACCCCAGCGTCAACACCGCAGTTTCTTTTGTTTATTTCGGTCGCCTGAGCCCCCATTGTCCGATTGCATTGCTGATACGGACCTTCGATCCATTATTCTATGAAGACCATCAACCTCTCTGACCCGAATAACGTGCCTGCGGAAGATGCCATCAAGCTCCATGAGGTTTCCAAGGTCATTTTCAAGGCAAGAAAAGCGAGTCTATTGACTGGAGCCGGAATCTCCTGCAATGCTGGCATTCCCGATTTCCGCTCCGACGAGGGCTTGTACAACATTGTCAAGGCCAAATACCCCACCAGCTTCATCAAGGGCCAGGACTTGTTCGATATCTCTCTCTTCCGCAATGACACCACCTTGTCGATTTTCTGCACTTTCATGGAGGGCCTTTACAAGCACTCTTTGCAGGCCAAAGCAACAGAGACCCACCGCTTCATTAAAACCTTGAAGGACAAGAACAAGCTCCTAAGGTGCTACACGCAAAACATTGACAGCTTGGAGAAGACCATCGACCTCGAGTGCGGCATCGACTCGTCAAAGTTCAACGAAATCGAAAACTCTTCTGGCAAGAGCTTTCGGGAACGCTGGAACAGCTTGGATGTGGTGCAGTTGCACGGCAACTTGCATAAGCTTGCTTGCACTCAGTGCTTCTCTCAGTATGACTGGACACCCACGACTCAGCTCATGTTGGAAAGCGGCGAATACCCCGAGTGTGAGAACTGCTACCTGAAATACCAGGAACGGTTGTATTCTGGAAAGCGCTTGACCGGATCCGTCGGCATCCTCCGCCCGGATATAGTGCTTTATGGAGAGAACCACCCGCAGTCAGAAATTCTTGCCCGTGGCTTGAACGTTGACATTGGGATGAAATGCGACTGTTTGTTGATCATGGGCACTTCTTTGAAAGTGGACGGAGTAAAAAAATTGGTCAGAAGCTTGTCCAAGAATATCCGTGAGCGGGGAGGCAAAGTAGTTTTCGTCAACAAGACCCCGTTGTCGAAGCAGTGGGCCAGCATGGTGGATTACCAGGTACTTGGTGATTGTGATGCATTTGTCAGGGTTCTCAAAACAGAGATTCCGGACTTGTTCTTGACCCAAGAACAGCTCGATTCCAAGAAGCTCAGCGCTAAGAGCGCCTCGTCCGTTAAACGGGAAATGACGAAGAAATTTGTCCAGGCTGTGAAGCAAGAGCTTAAGCAAGAGATCAAGTCTGAGACGGTCCTTACGCCCCCATCTACTCCAAGCAAAAATCGTACTGTTCTCCTCCCGAAAGATTCCAAGAAAAGACCTTCGCTTAAACGCAAAAATACTTCCCGCAAGCCCGTCGATGACTTGCCGTCTCCGGAATCTAGTTTCGCTGATTCCATTAAAATTGAAAATGAATCTGACGTGGCGACTGATTGTGACGAAGATTTGCGTTCAAGCAGCTATAATCTTAGCCACAAGTATCGCTTGACAGATGAATCGAACTTTGCAAATAAGCGTATTAAAATAGAGTAGCTAATATATTGCATTTCGAAAATAGATTCCTTGTGTGTGTAGTAAAAGATATTCAAATATTTTGGCAATTTTGGATAGTTTGTGATTTTAGTTACAGGTTGGGGATTTTGGGACGACAATACAAATACACATTGGACAAAATTTTACAATTAAGAAATAGAGCAATACCCAAAGGGCGGGCATCGCATTCGTAATGAGAGGAAGTTAACATCATCGTAAAGAAAAGTGATTCATTCCAACCATCAACCCCAACACTTTGTGAGATGCAGTTTGACGTGATGCCAACATTTTGGAGAAACATCCCTCAATTTGGGCTAAGATATTGAGTTACATAAATCGTTCCCAAAAATCCGAGTGTTATACGGAATTCCATAAATATGTGTCTTCTGAAACCTCTGGTTCTCTTTTTTCTACAAACTAACGTTCGTTGCACATGCTTCTCTAGACTAGGTATTTTTGGGGGCAGCAACAAAGACATCCGACATATAGGGTTACACCATCTAATAATACGTGCTTAACCAACTGGGCCCAAATATCCAATGGAGCTGGTTTCTAGTTTCTTCGAAAACATCCTTGTGGTGGAACCGGACCACGAGGATAGCCCAAGTGCTCCAGGCACAGTTTCTTCGCGGTCGAAAGAGGATCTGACCTCAACCCTAGACGTTCCCCCGCAAACCCCAAATCAGTCGGCCGATTCGGAACCACAGACATACTCTAGTTTCTGGTATCTAGAGGATGACCCCCGCAAAGCGCAAAACCAATTGACGGAAAAATTGATGGAAAAGGTGTTGAATGCCGTCATCAACAATGAAAACCAAGCCTCGGCTGGACTTGAGGACAGGCTAGCGATTCATCGGACCAGGCCGCCCTTTTCCGTCAATTTGATGACAACAAACAGCACAAACTTGGCACAAAAGATCTCGCCTGTGTTTGAGATCGTGGACGGGGTGGTTCTGTTTTTCTCCTGGTATAATTCCGTATACACCATTGGCATGCTAATGGTCATAACCCACATGATCTTGAACCCATACCTCTGGACCACAGTGCCGGCGTTTATGGTTATCAAGCGGTTTCTCATCCCCAGTTACTTGAGTCTATATCCTCCGGATCCGTCTATGCTAGAGCACGCCCTCTGGGAAAGAAACCCCATTCCCCACGACGGTCCACCACTACGGAAGTACGAACCACCGAAACCATGTTCGCAGCTATCGCGGGAGTTCTTGATGAACTTCACCGACTTGCAAAACCACATGGTGGTCTACGTGCGGTTGTACGACGCGGTGGTGAACTGGGGCCAGCATTACTTTCTATTTGAAAACACCAGCTTGAGTGCGGTTGTTTTCGCGGCGTTGGTGGGGTCGATCTTGTTTGATGTCACCGTGTTGCCGTATGTGGTGCCGTTGGTGATGCCGTACATTCCGTGGAAACTATTGGCCATTTCGTGTGTGTGGATCGGTGTGGGAATGTGCCATCCTGTGGCCCGGAACAAGGTGTTGGACCGGTGGCACACGGAGGAGGCGCGGGTGGCGCGATTGGACTCGACGGACCGGGCAGAAAACTTCTTGATGGGCTTCATTGACGAGCCCACGCCGCTGGAACCTACGCAGCAGGTGGAGATCTTTGAGATGCACCGCCTTTCGTCGCGCCGAATCTGGGAGCCCGTAGGATTCACTGCAGACTTCTATACACTCAACCACCCCTACAGAATCATGGAGGCGGAAAACCAGCACAACGACAGCGTGTCCGAGCACACCGGGAGCAGCCACACCAGCGGCAAGAAGACGCGGCGCTGGTCGCTCGCCGAAATTGAGCACGACGTGCCGGCAGAAGGCGAGGCGGATTTGCCTGTGGCGGAGCCGCGCGCGGAGCACGACGACTCTGCGCTGGAGCACGACGGGCTGGCGGCGTGGGATGCCAAGGAGGAAGAGGACCTGCTCCTTCCCATAGCACACAAGGCCACGCTCGGCGAGATCCAGCCGCCGCAACACTGGCAGTTTCTCGACCGCACGTGGCACATTGACCTCGAGCCGCACGTGTGGGTCAACCAGAACTGCATCATGGACTTGGTGAGCGTGGACACGGACGAGAAATGGGTCTACGACTTTGTCGACCACGGCGACACCCCGGACGCACAGGTGTACCGCCGTAGGCGGTGGGTGCGCACATGCACCCGCGAGAAGACGGCCACCGCGGTAGCGGCCGCGGCGCCGGCCAACCGGTCGTCGGAATGGCTCTCCAAGACCTTGTCGCTCGCGTAGGCGAGCAGAGGGCCCGGGGGTGCTATTGCATGAACTCAAACAAGTTGAGGGTTTTCGGGGCGGGCTCGTTGCGCGATGCGAGCATCGACAAGAGCTCGGAGTTCTTCTTTCTCTTCTTCTTCTTGTCTGCGGCCGGGGCCGGAGGGGCCAGGGCCGTGCGGCGGTTGACGAGGGTGCAGAGGTGGTGCTGGTGGGCGCAGTGGCCGCACGTGACGACGAGGGTACGAGAGCGGGGTTTGGCGGCGGAGGTGCTGGCGTTTTTCGTGTACACGATGCGGGTGGAGGCCGTGAGGCCCGGGATCAGCATGATGCCGCAGTTGACGCAGTGGGCCTTTGCGGGGTGGGCGTTGCAGGACATTTGGGAGGTGTGGATGTCGCTTTTGACGGCGTGGGCCGCCAGTATGGGCGACAAGGGCGAGAAGTGGCCGAGGTTATATAGGTGGAGAGCTGTTTTGGTGTCCATAGTAACGGAGAGTAGAGCACAGTGTGTAGGTGAGATGGGCAGGTGTGGAGGCACGGGTGCCGCGCACGGGCCCATGGAATGTGAAAATGAAGGAGAAGGAAAGGAGAGAAGGAGAGAAGGAAAGGAGAGAAGGGAATGACCGTGTAAGGAAATTGTTGAAATGAAAGAAATTATGAAATGAAAATAAAATATGAATTGATGCAATGGGCAGGCCGATCGGATCTCGATGCCAGCCGTACGCCAATTATCGCACTCGCAATGTCATGTCCGAGCGCGGCTTGGGCACCAACAGGAATGCATGAAATACGGGCCGCGCTGGACATGTATGCGTGGATCCAGACTACTGTGGAATGATGGAAGGGTGGTGGATAGGTAGTGTAGTGTGGTAGTGTAGTGTAGTGGTGTAGTAGTGTAGTAGTGTGGTAGTGTAGTGTAGGGTAGTAGTGTAGTGTAGTAGTGTAGTAGTAGTGTAGTGGTAGTGGCAGTGTAGTAGTGTGGTAGGGTAGTGTAGTAGTGTGGTAGTGTAGTGTAGGGTAGTGTAGTAGTGTAGTGGCAATGACGGAACAGCATTGCCTAATCACCTCCGGCTTCACTCATCACCAGACACCGCGGCGCAGGAAGTGCGACTCGGACACCGCCCCAGCAAATGAGAGGCGCGCCATTGCCTGCGCGCACCGCCGCGGCGCTATTTTTGGCTTGACGCCACGGCGCGGCCGAAGTCCGGCGGCCGCAGGCCAATGAGCGCGCGCCCATTACTCACGGGCGTCCCCCGATAAGCGGCGCAGTTTGCACCCAGCCGAGCGCCGCGCGGTGCAGGTCTGCCTGGCCCATAATCAGGCAGGGCATTGGTGGGCCGCGCCGGAGAAGCACTATATCTACCAGCTCCTTGGCTTTTCTCATCTTTTCTTCCATCCATCCATCCATCCATCCCATCTCCATCTCTCCGTTTCTCGGTCCCTCATTCCATCTCTCCGCTTCTCGCTCCCTCATTCCACCTACTCCTCATGGTCTCCGTGGTGATGCAAAGAAACATCGCCATGCCCAAAGCGGTACACAAAGGCGACCGCCTCCTCAAACTGTGCGTCCGCTGCCGACAGAGCAAGATCCGCTGCGACGCCATCGCCACCCGGCCCCGGCCATGCTCGTGCTGCGCCAAGCGCAGCCTCGCGTGCGTGTTGGACGTTTCGTTGCCGCCGCGGCGCGAGTACGACGTGACCGAGCGCTTGGTCACGGACGTGCACGTGTTGCACCGCCGCCTCGAGCGCATCGTCCTGAAGAAGACGCGCTTGGTGGAACAGCTCTTGGCCCAGCGGCTCCACCGCCGCGCGCCGCCAACGCCGCCCGTGGCCCACATCCAGTCCGTGCTCCAGTCTCCCGGCGAGACGCTGCCGGACGACGCCATCTACATCGACCCGGTCCCCACCGCCACCGAGGGCGACACCTTCACCATCCACTCGGACCAGCGCAGCCGCCCGTGGAGCGTGAGCCACGCGCGGGCGCGTGCCTTGTTCGACAACTACAACCAGAACTTCCGCCGCTACTTGCCGGTGCTCCCGGAGGCGTTCTTCCGCAAGGACTTGCACGCCATCCACCGCGAGAGCGACGTGTTGTTCTGGGTCATCGTCACCACGTCGCTCCTCAACGCCGGCGACCCGCACGACTACTTCCAGCTCGTGCCCCACGTGCGCAACTTGGTGGTGGTCAACTGCTGGTTCAGTACGCCCCGCTCCGTTTACTCCTTGGTGGCGCTCTTGATTCTCACCACGTGGCCCTTGCCCAACAGCGAGACCCTGCGCATCCAGGACAACATCTCCGTCAAGTACACCTCGTTGATCAAGAGCTTGGCCCTCCAGTTTGGCCTCCACAAGCCCAGCTTTCTCAACGACTTCAGCAAGAAGACCGCCATGTCCATGGACGCCACCGAGGACGAGAACATGCGCATCCGCGAACGCATCTACAAGTACGTCAACATCAACTCGAACTACTGGCTCGTTTTCCTCGGCTTGTCCAACTCCAACTACAACGGCTTCCAGCTCGACTACGTCACCGCCAAGGCCGCCAACGTCGACATCTTCCGCAAGGACGAATTCTCCCCCGAAGACAACTTCACCAACTCCCTCTTGCGCGTCTCCATGCTCCAGCTGAAAATGAACGAGAACATGGGCGACCTCATCCACAACCCAAACCACGTGAGCAAATTGATCCACTTGCACATGTTCGAGATGATTTTGGACTCCTACGCCTCCCCAGAATCTCCGCTTCTTCAGGATGGCTTGCTCCAGCTATCAGTGGAGTACTCAAGATTGCATCTCTTCATTTACGCCTTGTCGGATGCAGATCTCTCCTTGCCAGAATACAAGACTGTCATTCGCAAGACTATTGTCTGCTGCAAAACCCTTCTTTCGCTTTTCGAGTCTCACTTTTCCCATATGAACAACTTCCACCAGGTTCCGATCCACTATCGCTTTGGTATCGAGTTGGCCAGCTTGTTCTTGTTGAACGCCCACTCATGCCCGCTTTTGGACTCTATTCACCAGTACGTCGAAGTCAAGCACGAGTTTGCCAGAGCATACAGGATCTTGTCCAAGGGTACAAACCCCGAGTGGAACCAAGCCCATGGTAAGCTCCTTAAGATCATCGAGAAGTACGATGCTTGCAACAAAGCATCTCTCTTGAGCGTCAAAGGTGCCCACAATTCTTTCTTCCTTGTTAACAAGATGACCAATTATTTGGTCTCTAGCTTGCACTACGAAATGATCTGGGATATTTATCAGACGGAAAAATCAACCGAAGAGGCACGTGCTTCAGACATTAACTGGGCCATTTATGGCTTGGACATCAACAACCACGACCACAAAAAAATCGTGGATTATATCATGACGACAGGATCAGTGATTCCTCGTCAAAATTAAATACGGTTAAATGCATTCTCCCTTATTTCTATCGTATATTATATTGCTGTTTTGTTCTTTTTTAGTCTTGGCTCATCAGTCTAGCCACTTCATGTTCAATCTCTTCAGCTCCACCAATGGTTTGGTGAACACGAAAGCAATAAACAAAACTCCAAGCGTAATTGAAAGCTTGAATTTGTCAAAAGATCCAGTCAAACGGTCGTAGGATAATGAAGGTTGTACAGTTGTACAGAATTCATTCTCTTCATTGACAAAGCAAACAATCGCAGTGGATTCTAATTCCGTCGGCCTCACCAATATAGATTGACTTTCGCTGTCAGAAATTTGAAGTTTATTTTTATGGTTCAACACCTGAAAGTTGTTATGCATGATGACTGGCGCATATGGCATCATTCTAAATTCGTCCTCAAAATCGGCTGCTGTCATCTTGCGATCATCAATTCTTCTGCTATTGAGGAAAAATTTAGGAATCTCCACCAATTGACCCGACTTCGTAAGTGCAAGAACCGATCTCACCGTGATTCCAAATTTTGTATCCGTAGCACCTAATTTGACGATTATTTCTGGATAAATAAACGTCTTTGCCGACACCTGAGCAATTGATACATTGAATGTCCCTTCGGTCGATGATTTGATATCCCCAAGGGCATTTTCAGCCGTGGTGAATAAATCTAATACCGCAACCCGTTGCTCCACTGCAGGGTATTTGACAAGATAAGAATAGATGACCCAATTGTCTTGCTGGATAACATTGATTGAATTTAGGTCAACGACTTCTTCGCTGGGACGTTGAACATGAAGAATTCCTCCAGTTGCACCATCAATAAGAGTAACTTTAAACGAGCTACCCGCCTTTGTTATTATGGTCATCAAGTTCGGATTCAAATATTTGTACAACACTGATCTATCACCTCTCGCAATACCCACAGCCGTAGTTAAAGTGCCCTCAATTCCTGCAACACGTAAGATTTCTTCACCTTGGTTGGAAAATTTCCACGTCTTAATTAGCGTGTTATCTAATATTTTGTAGCCTTGGACCGTGTGAGAATCCACAACAGACACAATATATTGGCGAGGAGAGAGGGTTAACTCCGGGTATAAAAGTTCAACAGTATCGCCAGATTTGACGGCAATGGCGACATTTTCCTCTTGGTCAGTGTCTATGCCTTGAGTTTCAAGAACTAAAGCCTTTTCAATCCTTGATGAAAAATCCCTATCGAATTTCGGCTCTCCAGATCTCAACAGCAAAACATGGATTGAGTGTGCAAAAACAACATAAACCTCAGAGTTGACAGCAACCAAATCAACAAAGTCGTGACTTTCTTCAACTTCATGTGTCCAGATTGGCAATCCATTCTTTGTTGATTTAGCAACCACAGCCTTGTTTACACTGTCGTAGAAAATGAGGAGTTTTTCGAAACCATAGTTGTCGTTCTCAAAGTCCACGTCGGTTGTTTCTGTATTAATGAATACCCCAAGCACCAGCCCGATTATGTTCCCTTGAAAGCTCTTTGCAATATTAACCAACAACGCTGGTGGAGATCCCGATACAGTGCCGACTGCAGCCCTCCCAAACTGTGCCAAATGCGACTTGAGTCTTCTCAACCAACGGACCAAATCGCTTCCGGTTTGAGAGTCTTCAACTAAATGGTGTGCCTTGTCAATAACTGAAAGTGAAACCGGATGGTCCACAAGAATTGCCTTGCCGGTAATATGTGCCTGGGCTCTTGGAATTGAAAACATGATTGGGTCAGTGCGACCACTGTTTAAAGTCAAGAGTTGAACTGAGCTCTTGTCTGACGCCAAAACTGACACACTCGATTCTCCGCAGAAAAATCCAGAAAAGCTTCCACTATAATCAATCTTGGAAAGAGTAATAGCGGTTGCATGGTTACGCAAAAAGTTGCCGACGTCATAAAAGAAGATGGCAGACGGTGTAACCACAACGACAAAGGTTGTGGACGAGGTAAATTGAACATGAACAGATAATATGGCATCAAAGTTTTCGCTCCAAGAGGTTTCTTTGACTTTATTCCCTTGGGATTGAATAGACACCTCTGTTTTGGTGAAGATAACCCTGGTGAATGTATCAATCACCACTTCGGAATCCAGGATTGCGTGTCCTTCAGGTAAAACGTCATCCACTGTGTTCACTTCCATTCCGTCTTCTGCAAGAGACAACTGCAAAATCTGGTCATTAAGAAGCACATTTTCCACCCCGTTGCCACCAAAAGTAGTGAACGAGGCACATGAAGGTGAGAGGACACCCAATTCTCCTTTATACCAGGCCGATAACGTATTGTGGGCATCCAAAACAACAAAGGCGTTTTTAGATAAGGGCCTTAAGCGGCGGGGAGCCGCATCTAGCTCAATTGAGTTTGCTAACACGCCAGTATTCGTCCCGAACATAAGAATTTGCTTCTTGTGCTGCAGATACACGACAAAGTAGGATTCAAGTAAGGAGATTTCCAATCCAGATACATCGTCTACATATCCCACTTGGTTAAGGTCTATCAGGTATGCATGAGCCTTGGTTTCAGCATCAAGACGAATCAAATGGTGTGATTCAGTCAACACCAAAACCGACTGACTGTCCACTATCCACGAGCGGTCCACGCTCTTATAGGTATGTTGGACCCAATCCGAAACGAATGCATTTTCTAAGAATACAGCCGTTGCGCAGGATACGAACAATAGCGCTGCTGCCACTAGATCGACTCTCATGGTGTAGCTAGAAATGTGGTCCTTGGTGCAGGATTCACACTCGAAGTAGAGGTGGAGGATGGTGCAGGGTAAGATCGCAGTTACTGTTTCTTCACCAGCACCGCAAAGGTGACCCGGTTCGAGTCGGACATTTGCTTATCTTATTTCGCATTTTCTTCTAATTTAACTCTCCTGGTTTTAATTATTTCTTTCTTTGGGGGAGGTTAGTTGCAAGAGTTTGCACGTTCTATGAGTTGCTATACTCAGCGGCAGCCCGATGGAGCGGTCGCCCGAAATGCACAAGTTCTATGCAGAAAATTTAGGCATTCCTCGCTTCTCGATTGCAAAATATAGTAAAACAATAACGCCAGTCTGCCTTATGATAAATGGGGCTATTGGTATATCAAAAAGTGAGCACATAGGTTGATGCACAGGTGGGGCGAGTAGGTCCGTCCAAAATAGACATTTCGGCCATGTCTTTAATTGATAGTGAGATTGCTATCCGCACCGCCTAACTTGGAACCGTGATCATGCATGCGCGCAACAACTATATAAGGACGGCAAATCCCCTCGATTTTCTTATCGTAAATAACCCGCAACAAAATGCACGCTAGAGATTGGTTTTTGGTTCTTCTCGCAATCTTTTTCCCTCCAATTCCGGTGGCAGTGAAGAGGGGAATGTCCATGGACTTGTTCCTCAACATCTGCCTCTGTCTCCTTGGATTTCTTCCTGGCTTGATTCATGCCTGCTACATCATCTCTGTATATCCATACAAGGAAGGAATTGCTGGTATTGGAAGTGGACATGACCATAGCGGTGACTACGGTGCCATCACTGTATGAGGAACTATTTGCATTTCCGCTAATAAGCCCGATTTTTAGAAATAAAAGCGGGCGTGCTTTTCTTTTTGTCGGGCTGATCGAGCTGCAAGATTGGGGCGGAGGAATGTGTTTTCCTGGCACTGGTTTTTGTCTTGTACCTTTCCTTCTACTTGCACCCACCGCAACCTCAACGGTTTGGTGTGGGGCACGACCGGCGCATGCGAGCGATAAATTTCTCGTTTTTCCTGTGCTCTTTTTAAAACCGTAATACATACATCTTTTTGAACTTGGTGTAGAATCACGCACAACTTAAGTTGGCCGATCGAGGAAACTCACCTTTTGCAAGGAACATCGGTTCAATGTGTCTCTGTGCGAAGAACAAAAAGCTCCTCCCATCTCTCATCGCCAGAATTTAATGGAGGCAGTGTGGAGAAGCTGGACCTGGTCTTGGATTTCGTTTTGACGTCTGGGGTTTAGCCAGCACAAAGTTTCTCCGGCTCATTGTCTCTCCCATTGATTCCCTGACCGAGCCTTTTTGGACCTTTGCCTATGTTGGCTTCGTTTTGAAGTCGTACGTGGATTAGGCTCCTTGGCTCGATTTATAGTCGATGGTCGTTCTTACTAGGCATCGAGTAGGACCAGGTTTTCTCATCCATTTGGTTCTTATCGGGAAGGAATATATCTGCTGTAGCATTCTCTTTGTATTCTCCAAAGGCTCTATGTACTTACATGTTTTGGAGTTGTTCTGCGATGACGTCTTGCTCGCTCTTTTCGGCCTTGGGCCGGCCGCCGCCTTGCTTCCAGAGCCATAAGGCTTCAATGGCATAGTTTCTGACAGAAAGATTCCGGGTCTTTTTCTCGTCCGCTGCCTCGATCAAAGAATCAGTCACCCGAAGCTCCTCAATCAAGTCCCACATCAAACCCTCGAATTGGGTCATCACCTGCTTGATTTCACTCTCTAAAACGGGATTATCTTCATCTTCGACAACGGGCATAATGTCGTACTTGTGCAACCCTAAGCGGTGCAAAATTCTTCCGAGCATCTGAATACCCAAACACCTTTGCGTTGGCACGACAGAACGAGAAAGATGTACTAGTTCAGCAATGGTATAGCCTGCCAACTGGGGGTTTTCTGAGTGGTGGTGTAGACCTAAATGGGTGGGAATTTCTGCAGCCTCGTCATTAAGTTTGACCAATTCGCCTTTAAAATCAAATCTCATGTCACTGATGGCCTCGTACGTGGATATCCTGGCCTGTGGCATGGGCTCGGTCATCCATGCAAGTTTAGTTGTTTCCTTGGGTAAATCAGCAAAATACTTCTCATGAAGCTTGTTATAAAATTCTGGGTCATTGAGGTCCAAGTCTGGGTCTTCCGTTGGCGTCTTTGGTTTGGGGAAATGCATTTCAGGATGTTCGTGTTCCTCTGGTACAAGCTGGTATCCCTCTGGAGCAATTTGTGAATCTTCGTCATCTTCAGCTTCTGGGTTGTATAACTCTTCGGCGTTTTCATCCCCTGTGATGGCCTTTGAGGAGTCCTCGCCATCGCTGTCGATGTCTTCGTGTTCGAAAACTTGGTCGCCGCCAAACCGAACCGTCTTGATCCCGAGGGCTTTGTTGACTTCTTCCGTGCCCATTGTAGGCAAGCTAACTCCTTTCTTGCCGCCGCCAATCCAACCACCATCATCATGGCCTTCGACGTGTGCATGCAGCCGATCTTCCGCTCGTTTGAGTAAACTCAGAATCGTCTTGGGATCCAAAGCCTGAAGTAACTCGAGTCTTTCCTTCTCGATCTCGTCCTCAGTCATCAGCAGGAGCTTTTCCAAATTCTCCTTGTGGATCTTTTCTGCTTCTGAGAGCTCCGAGTTATCCTTCTCTTGCGGAACTTGGCCACTGGTGGTGTCTGCGGGTGGCGCTTTGGCTTCTTTCTTGAAGCGCGAGGTTCTCTTGGTGCCAAATTTCTTCAAAGCCGGAAATCCTCGATTTACACCGGAGGGTGCTGTCGGCGCCACAGCTGGAACAACGTCATGTTCGACGATTTCGCCTATGAAGTTCATGACTGAAGAAGAGAAGATGACGGGTGGAGTGTATGCGACTGAAGATGTAAACCTGCTGTCATGCAGGTCCAGATGCTTCCATGGGTGCAAATTCTGCCCCACTCACGGGTGGATAGCTAGCATGGCGATGGAGAGAAATTAAGACGGGGGTGGGTAAACTAAAAAGGGCATTCTTTATTTCCTTCAAAACAAGAAATTGAAAAATTGTGAAACCAGATAAAGCAACCTGTTGTCGGCGCACTCTGTGCGCGAGTTTGTGGACTCTCTTCTTTCCTCCACAATGACAGCAGAAGACTATCACGTCGAATGCTTTGTTGGAAGAGGATCTTTTGGGGAGGTGTATAGGGGAAGCAATCTCAAAACAGGACAGGTGTGCGCTTTGAAAATGATTGACCTCAATGAAGCCTCGGATGTGAGAGAGCTTATCAAAGAAATCCATATTCTAACGCGAATACGGTCCAAGTACTTGACTCGGCACTACGAAACCTTCTTGAAGGGAGCCAATATGTGGATTGTTCTAGAATACTGTGGAGGAGGGTCCTGCTCTGACCTTCTTAAATGTTTTGGAACGCTCTCCGAGAGTGTCACCGCCTATGTTATAAGAGACGTTCTTCGAGGCCTCGAGTATCTACATGGACAAAACAAGGTACACCGAGACATAAAGTCGGCTAATATTTTACTCACTGACAACGGAGAGGTTAAGGTGGCTGATTTTGGTGTCAGCGGGGAGATGTCTTTGACTAGAACAAAAAGGAATACGGTGGTGGGGACACCTTACTGGATGGCACCTGAAATAATCTCACGCTCCACGCGAGGATACGACACCAAAGCAGACATTTGGTCAACAGGAATCACCACGTATGAATTTGTCAAGGGGAAGCCGCCTCTTTCTTCAGTGGAGCCAATGAAGGCGCTATTTGAGATCCCCAAAAAGAGACCTCCAGAGCTTCTGGGCAGCCAGCACAGTGAAAATATCAAGGACTTTGTCAAGTACTGCTTGATAAAGTCTCCACGCCAAAGACCTAACGCCTCTACGCTTTTGCACCACCTGTTCATTTCCTCTTGTCCTCTGAATGTGGGGATCATTGACCTTATCAATGCCAAAAAGCAACGAGACGAGGCTGCTCCGGCAAAGAAAGGGCGAAAATACAAAAAAATTGACAAGGGACTCACGATTCATTGGGAATTCACCTCGACCTTTCACGAGAAAGAACATACGGGCATCTCCTCTCTGTCTAAGTATGGGGGAGTTATACACGAAGCGCTCTCGAACGTGCTTGAACGGGCCAAAACCGAGCTGGCTAAGTCGGCGGTGGCAGGTCTTCGGCAAGAATTCGTGGAAGCCGAAATGCAAAACAGCGGTCTCTGCCACGCATTTGTGGAGGAGCTTTTTGTGTTGGTGAATGGGAATCACCACGGCTAAATCTTACTTAGTGACCAACGTTTAGTTTGACCGATCTTAGTGTAGCTAGAGATGTGTTGCGCGACTGCGTTATTGGGCCACATCTGCCAACCTGGTAAATAAACCATTATACACGTTTAAATGATTTAACAAGTTCCCTGAGTCTAACAAATTCCCTGAGTCTAACAAATTCCCTGAGTGGATTCCAGACCATCTGCCTTCCGTTACATCTACATTCGGCTACGCCAAATTCTGTCACCTCTGGACGTCCCGGAAGGTATGCAGGGTGTGCCGCATCTGATGCCCCAGAGTTGGATCCGTCATGTCTTATATCGTATACAGTATCGGAAGGACTGTATAAGCACGATATCTTGTTTTGAATATCAGAGACTAATCCAGGTTCCCTTGGTGAGGACTCCAGAACTTCCAGTGAGTTCTTTGTAGGGAAAAGAGAAGACAAAGACATTGTTAAATAAATAACGTATATCTAGATTGAGTAGATATATATATGTCACAGAGATATGGGTGATCCTTAGAGAGAAAGACATATCTGTGTGAGATAAAAGAATGACTTATATACTTTTGTAACTACAAGAAGAAACCTTCCTGAAACATGTGGGAATACACATCTGTGTTTTACAGTATGTGTCTGATGAAACATGTCAGGAGTAATCTCTGACGTGCATATTGTGAAACAGTCAGAGATTCTCAACACGTCAGATTCCTACATAGATAAGCAGAGGCGCATGGGCTGATGTCACTGCGAGGCTTCTACCGTATAGAATAGAGCAAGAGAAGATTTCGACAAGAATAGAGTGTCTAGGGCGGTTCGAGTTCCAAGAACATCCGGCCTTGCATTCCGCCGTACGCATCCATCTTGGATCCAAATCAGCTCCGCCATGGTCCGGCACCTGCAATCGGCAGGCGTACACCCGTACCTCTCGGTCCCAGAACCGGCACTTGATGCCCTACACCCCCCGAACTGTAGCTGCAAAAGATGCTAATAATCAAGACAAATACTTTCACTTCTCTTTAGATTGGCGCCGCCCCAAAATCGCCCCGTGGCGCTGACCTGGGGGCAAATCTTCTCCTTTTCCCATCCATTTTCGCTTCGCCCTTGTAGGAGACGATCGCGACCGCGAATACTAGGAATTCGCGTCTGTTTACACAGGTTGGAACCGTTACGCCTGGCACTATCTCTTCTCTCCGCTTCTTTCACGGTTCAGCATTCCTTTCTTCTTCAGCGTTCAGCAGCACATTTCCTTTTCTGCCGTTCTTCTCTGCTCCTCCTAACCCCGCTCTTTTTGGCCGCTTGTTTGTTTTCTCCCAGCTGTGATCTGTTTCCCAAGAGCCATGCCTCCAGAAACACCAAGATCCAGCTCCAAGCTGGGCTATTCCTTGACCCCCTCTTTCGCATTCAGCTTGGGTTTTCTGCCGTCGCTCCGGTTCACATCACCTCAGAGCATGTCTTTCTTGAATTCTTTGTCGCCGCACCGGATACTCAACCGGCTTTCCCGTTCCAAGGAACCTGCGGACTCTTTGGCGCCGGAAATGCTCCCGGCAGAAAGCACGCCGTCGCAAGAGCCCGAGTTTGCCGACTTTGGACTGCCCAAGCCAAAGCACATGGCAAGCTTCTCCCAGCCAAACTTGCATCTGGCCAAATTGGGCCCGACCTTAGATCCGAAGATGTTGGACCCCAGCAAGCTGAGCCAACGTGCGTTGGCTGCAAACGCTTTGGGCGGCGATGCGCTAGCCCCTGCCGTCTTGGACCTGTCTGTTTTGGATGTGCCCGTGATCGACCCGAACGTGTCGGACCTGGCGTGTACGTCTGAGTCGGTGGACTTGTGGTCGCTTGGAAACGACGACAGCCATCACAATGCGACCAACATGACCACAATCCACGACAACGCGTCTACCGACGACTTCTACTACTCGCCGGTGGAGTACCTTGCGCCTGAGTCGCAACTCAGCTCGTCGCCTGCGCTTGAGTCTTTGGTACAAAAGACCCCGTCGCGAAAAAGAAGACTCTCGCGGATTGACGGCTCGCCGTCTGAGGTGATTGCCGCCCAAATCAACAGCACCATCGTTCCCGCCACCCCGGTGGATGTGGGAAAGACTCCACTGGCAAAGACGTGGACTCCTGCGCTAGACAGTGCATTGCTTGAGTGCCAGGAGCGCTACAACGACTTTCGCCGCAAGAGCTCGGTGGAAGGATCCTCAGCCAAACAAGCGCTGCAGAACAAGGTGTTGTCCCGGCTTTTGCTCAACACCACGGGCGTCAGCCGCACTCCCAAGCAGATTTCTTCTCGGTTATTGCGGTTGAGAAAGAATGGTGCATCGAAACAAATCATCAGTCCATCGTACTCGACCCATTCGGCACACAACATGGCTGATTCCGGTCCCGTTGTGTCCTCGCCTCACTTCACATCTGCATTGGGTGATTCCGGTACTGAGCTGCCTCTTATGGCCATCAGACAGTTTTCTGTGGCTTTTGACTACAAGCAGCAGATCCCGGGGTCGCATTTCTTCACCAAACTCCGTGGCTCCTCAAAGGTTAAGCACTGTGTCAGCATTGAGCAGGCCCGCAAAGCAATCGGCATTGACAACATCCATTTTGAGAAATCGTTTGCTCTGATGGCAGAAAAATTGGTGCTGCAGAACGTTCCCATTTTCAACATCGACGCAACCATGGGTCTCAAGCCTTGGGAGCATCAATCGTCCACTCCTACCTCGCCCTTGACCAACCCCCGCTTGTTTACTCTCGATAATGGATACTTTCTGACCTACTTGAATGTGGCCGTCAGCGGGAAGAAATGCAAAGACCTGTTTCTTTCTTGGAAATCTGCTATTACCATCTATAAAGGGAAGAGCACTTGCCTCTTAGAATCCACGGAATTGGTCAATGGATACAGAAACGAGGACGGTAATTTCACTTTGGAAGTGCCGTTTCTCAATCACTTTTGGTCGGGCTACTTGACCTTCTTGAGCAACGGATCAAACCGGTTTGATGATTTGAAATCCTTACATATTCTGCACGTCATTTACGAGGGTGAAGGTGACGCCATGACTACAATTCATGGTATGTTCACTTACCGGTTCGACCTTGCCACCAACGGTGAGGGGCGCGCCGTTGTGACTACCCTTATGTTGGAGGGACCAGAGGATGCTAATTTGGATGACAATGCTACTGTGTTGGGCTCCTCGTCACCAATCCAAAGTCCCCTCAACCGGTTCAACTTCTCGATTGACACTGAACTCGCCAATCGAAGCACGTCTCCAGGGCCCATGAGTGCACCCACATACGATGCCAATCTCCTATACAAACTCAATCCCAATTACGACCGAGCTCCCGCGAGACCTATGCTCTCGCGCATCAGCTCCATGCCGTACCCAAGCCAACAAAAGGCACAGTTAGGCTCTTTCCAACACTTTACTCCGAGCTACTCCTCCGGCGAATTGCTGGCATCTGCTTCTGCTGGACAGAATGGAATGATGCTGGCGATTCCCGATACGCCCGCATATACTCGGCCGCCTCCACAAGGTGGGATGTACGCCCTGGGGCCGCTTTCGTCTGAAGCTCGCTTTCCGGTTGGAACGGCGCCGTTCCAGTATTTGGGTGCATCCGACATGGGTGGCAATCTTCCGCCAAGCATGGCGCCAGGGCCTGCGATTAACACCTCGCAGGGTAACTTTGGCGGGGCCACACCTGCCCCAGGTGTGGCAGGAAGGGCAACGCCTGTGGCTATGGCGATGTCTGCGCCAGCGTCGCAATTGCAATTTTTCCCGGGCGACTCTCATGGGGCGGGCAAAGAGCCGGAGAAACTGACAATCACGTTCTGGCCAATTGTGGAGTACGACCCATCCAAAGGCAACAGAGGACAGGCAAAGCGCAGCAAGAGTAACGTTAGCGCACAGAAGTTCCAGGTGACTCGGCAGATTATGTACAAGCCGAGAAAGAAAGAATGAGGACATGTATACGGATAATTCACACATTTCATAGTCAGAACCTCCTTGGGTGGAGGAAGCGAGCTGTAGCGGTGCTGAATTCTTCCTGGTAGATAAACTTCTGTGCTATCTACCTAGTACCGCTCTATGGCTTGTAAGAAAACATTAATAAAAATTGCTAGCATGAAATCACTTTTTAGTTTCAGTAATCTATTCGTAATTAACGATTTCACAATCCTCTTACTGTGTTGCAGGGAGAATTTGCATTTAATATTACCGGATGCAAAATCTTGAGAAATGCGATTCCGGTGAGTTAAGTGTGTTAGCGAAGTACAGCTAGCACTACAAGAGCACCACTACACTACCACTACACTACCACTACACTACCACTACACTACCACTACACTACCACTACACTACCACTACACTACTATTTGTCATGTCAACACGGGTCTGGTACACAAGACACCAGCAGAGCGAAGAAAAGCTCAACTCCTCAGCCTCCACCTCCATCTCCTCCATCTCCTCAGCCTCCACCTCCATCTCCTCCATCTCCTCCCCTACCTCTCCCCCACCTCTCCCCCACCTCTCCCCTATCTCATCTCCCTCGTCTCCTTTTCGCCTGCTCCTCCTCGCCGCGTCTCCAATTCTGCACACCGCCTGTACTAGAGGCGCGCGCGCCCCATTATACACGTTGGCGCGACCTGGCGCCGTAACAACCACACTTCTTTATGGGCGTCACCGGTCTCCTCCAGCAGCTCAAAGAGATCCAGGAGCCCACGTCCTTGTCGGCATACCGAGGCAAGACGCTTGCGGTGGACACCTACGGCTGGCTCCACCGCGGCCTTATCCTGTGTGCCCAAGACCTCTGCACCGACGCGCCCACCTCCGGCTACGTGACGTCGGTGATGAAAAAAGTGGACATGCTCCGGCACTTTGGGGTGGAGCCGTACATGGTGTTTGATGGCGCGCCGTTGCCCACCAAAGAGGGCACGGCGTTGGAGCGGCGGGAAAAGCGCGAGCGCGCGCGCGCCGCGGCGGCTGCACTCACGAAAAAGGGCGACCGGCGCGGCGCGTGGAAGGAGTACATGAAGGCGGCCGCGGTGACGCCGGAGATGGCCAAGTCGGTGATGGTGGAGTTGGACCGGCGCCACGTCAAGTACGTGGTGGCGCCGTACGAGGCGGACCCGCAGATGGTGTACTTGGAAAAAATCGGCGTGGTGGACGGCATTCTTCTGGAGGACTCGGACCTCCTTGTGTTCGGATGCAACCGGCTAGTGACCAAGCTCAACGACTACGGCGAGTGCATCGAGATCTGCCGCGCCAACTTCGCGCGCGTCAAAAAGGTGCCGCGGCTCCACCACTTTTCCGCGGCGCAGTGGCGCGCGGTGGCGATCTTGGCCGGGTGCGACTACACCAAGGGCGTGCCGGGCGTCGGGCTCAAGACCGCGTTCGCGGCCGCGCTGCGGCTGCTGCTGTTGCCGGACATTGTCCACGCCTACCACGCGGAAAAGCGCGCGGTGCCGCCCGACTTTTTGGCGGAGGCGGTGCGCGCGGACTTGGCGTTCCAGTACCAGAAGGTGTTTGACCCGGCGGCGCGCGCGGTGCGCACCTTGGCCCCGTGCCCGGCGGAGATGCCGGTGGACCGCGAGGTGTTGGAGGTGGTGTGCGGCCGCACCTTGGACCCGCACGTGCACGTGGGCGTGTGCACCGGCCGCCTCCATCCGTCGTCGCACGAGGTGCTCGTGTCACGCGAGCAGAACTTGGCGCTCATGAAGAGCCGCTCGGTGGTGGAGCCGCGGGCGGCGCGCGCGCCGCTGCTCGCGCCCAAGTCGCAGTCGTTCGGCGCGCCTGCAGTGGCGGCCAAGACCATAGAGTCGTACTTCAAGGCGGCGCCGCGCGCGCCCGCGCCCGCGCCCGCGCCGGTGCCGGTGCTCCAGCCGTCGAAGCGGGCGAACGCGGGCGCGGGCCTTTCGCCCACGGCAAAGAAGTTGCGCAAGATGCTGCCCGACGCCACCGCCGGCGGCATCAGCAAGTTCTTTGCCGACTCCAGCTGTCTTACCGGTGACTCGGAGGTACCGGAGTTCCTGTCGCCGGTGAAGGTGGAGATCTCGGTGGCGGCTGGCGTGGCGGAGCTCGACCACACCGAGCAGTACCTCACGGACGACGACCTCGACATCATGCCCGTGGTTCCGTCGGAGCGCAGCGAAGACGACGGCTACGTCAACGATCTTGACGAGTCTCCAGTCAAGCGCGTGCGGCTCGGGCAGACGTGGCGCCAGCGGTTTCTGATGGGCGCAGACCAACCTGTGGCGGCGTCCGCGTTGCCGACCCGAAGTGCGCCTGCAACCAGAGCTCCGTCCCGTCGCTCGAGATGTTCCACGTCCACGCATTCGGGCGGTAGAGCAGAAGACACCGCCAGCAGCCTGGGCCCGCCGACGCCGAAACATATTCCGGCGACTAGTCTGTTCAAGTCGCTGCAAATCAGCGAGAGTGACGACGAGCCACGCGGCATCTCGTTGCTGCGCTTTGCATTCCGGCCATAGCACCTGGCCCTCATCAATACCAGTTACGCATACTTCCATTCCCATTCCCATTCCCGCCATTCCCTACCATACACGCACTTAAATTCACGTACTCACCACTCACGTACTTTAAATTCACACTTTAATTCACACTTTAATTCACACTTTAATTCACGTACTACCACTCACGCACCACTCACGCACTACCACGCACCACTTACGCACTACCACCCAAACCCATCCGCCGTAGTCCTGTAGTGTACATTTCTATATCCTCGCCTACAAGCCCCGCAAGAGCCCGCCCGCCACCGCCGCCTGGGTGTACGCCGCCGGCGATTCCTCCAAGCCGGCCGCCTTGAAGAGCTTGCGGAACTTGGGCCGGTCCGCGGCATTGTACAACGCGGCGTCGTCCAACGCCTCGGCCTCCACGCCTAGCATCTGCACAAGCGCCGCCTCCAACGCGGCCGCGTCCGCGCCGCCAAGCGCGCCCTCGACGATCTTGATCGCAACCACCTCGCCGCGCGCAGGGTCCACGCCAAACCGCTTGAATGCGTCGTTCAAGTTGTTCACCGGCGACAAGGCAAAGAGCGCCTCGGTGTACACGGTGTTGGCACGCATGGTGCCGCGGACCATGTTCTGGACCGCGCGATGTAGCGCACACCGGAGCTGCGCCTGAGACACGATGTGGGCCGTGTTGAGGAAGCAGTAGTCGTAGTCGGGGTTGCGGGCGAGAAGCTGGTCCTTGACGGCCTCGAGCGCCGCCGGCGCCACGCCCTGGAAGTGCGCCATGAACACCGTCACGTGCGGAAACAGCGGGAACGTCACGATCTGGTGCATGTTCTGGTGCAGAGTGCGGTGGAGCACTGGACAGTGGTGATGTTCGCGCCCGGTGCAGGCGCACACCCATTTCTCCTGCCTGCGGCGCTTCTCTCCGAGCCAACTCCCACGCCTCCCGGCCTCCCCACGCCATCCACCCCCGGCTCCCCACACCTACTGCATCCCAAACCCACTGCATCTCCATGGAGGACCTAGATCGGGTTTTCCCCGCAGCGCCGCCGCCGCCGTCCGCGGTGGCTAAGGTGTACCCCGAGCACCTCCTCCACCAGTCGCACCACGGCACCCGTTACTACGGCGCGCTTCAGAGCCACAGCCGCCAGTTCGTCGCCGCAGACAACCACTTGGTGCGGTTCGCGCACCTGGAATTGGAGCGGGTGCTGCAAAAAACAGTGGCCCACTGGGACACAGGCACGCTGCGGCCGGGCGCCGCCGCCAGCAAGTCTCTCTTTCTGTGGTCGTCTACCGACCGGGCGGTGGCGGCGCGGCGGCGCGCCCTCGAGCAGGACTCGCCCGCCGCGGATGCCGGCGCGGGCGCGGGCGAGTCGCTGGCGTTTGTGCGGCGCGTGGGCGCGGCCGCCGAGCGCGAGAGCAACCGCTTTGTGCAGCAGCGGCTTGCCGCCATCAAGGCGCACCACGTGGCGGCGGCGTCGCAAAAGGTTGACGAGCGCAAGCGCCGCGACCACGAGGCGCGCGCGGCGCGCGCGCGCGCCAAGGAGCAGGCGTACGAACAGGCGTTGCAGCACGCCATTGCGGAGCAGGCGCTGCGGCGGCGGCTGCGGTTTTTCGGCGCGCTCTTTGGCGCCCGCGGCGCGCTGGCGGCGTTCACGTTGGACCTGGCCGGCGGCACGTGGCGCACGTCCACGCCGAAGCCGCTGCCGCGGCTGCCGCGGCTGCCGCGGCTTTCCGCGCCCACATTTGCGGCGCCGGGCGCGTTCGACAACCTTGGGGACGTGTTTGGCGCGCCCGCGCCGCCCGCCCTGCCCGCGCCGCCCGCCCTGCCCGCGCCGTCTTTCTCCGCCCTGCCGGCCCTGCCGTCCTCCGCCCCCGCCCCCGGCGACTTGCTCTCCCTCTGATCGGTGCTGATTCCGCCCCGCCCCCGGCGACTTGCTCTCGCTCTGATCGACCTCCGCCCCGCCCTCCTTCTCTTCTCTTTTATTATCATGCCTATAGACCATTCTACGCGGGCCCGTGCTCCACAGACCCTCCCCAAATACGTAGTTGCGCCGCCCGCTACACCGCCACCGCCTTCTCCTGCTCGATGTAGCAGTTGAGACCCATGAACGCCTCGTCCAACGCCTGCTCGTACACCCGCTCGAGCCGCCACCCGCCGCCCAAGTACTCCTTGTCCTGCGCCAACCGGTGCAAGAACGGGTCGTGGTACGCCTCGCCCTCCACCGCCAACACGTACGGCTTGTGGAGCTCGCGGTCGCCGCAGAACGGCGTGAACGGCGTCTGGTTGCCCGGCTCCTCCTTCGCAGCGCTGAGGCTGGTGGAGAGGAACTGCTTGTCCAACTGGTTCGAAATCTGCTGCAACTGCCGCTTGCGCAACGACGTGCGCTTCAACTGCTGCTTTTTCTGCTGCTTCATGATCTCCTCGGCGTCGGCGTCCGACGCCGAGAGCTTCTCCATCAACTCCACCTTCTGCTGCTGCTGGAACTCGAGGTCTTCCACCTCCATTTGCCGCTGGAGCCGCAACTTCTCCTGCCGCAACATCTCCGTCGCCTCCTGGTACTTGGCGCTGTCCGCGTCCTTCTGCAGCTCCCGCATCGCAATCTCGAGGATCTCGATCTTGTGGTCCGCCTCATACTGCGCCACCTGCTTCTCCGTGGCCTCCACGTCGATGTTCTCCGTCAAGTTGAACGTGATGTTCTCCACCTCTTCCAAGTACCGGTTGTACTCCTCGAGCGAGGCAAAGTCGTCCTGGGTCTTGTTGTAGATGCTCTGGATCCGCTTGCGGATGTCGATTTCCCGCTCGATCTTGATGTCCTCAAACACCTGCTTCTTGAACCGGTTCTTCCGAAGGGTCTTGTGGCACTTGGGGTACGGGCACGGCGCCGGGCCGAGCGAGAATATCCGGTCAACACAGGACTCGCAGATCTTGTGGTAGCATTCGGGGTTGATGAGAAACGTCATGTTCGGCGACAAATACCGGTCTGTCTTGCAGATCGGGCACATGTCCCGCGACCGCTCGTCTTCCATGAGTATCAGCGTCATGGTGTTTTGTGCTGTTCTATGCCCGCCCGGTTCTTTATGAAAAGTGGCGGGTGGAACTTGTCACTCGGTGCGCGATGTTCGCGGACCCACAATCAAGACAAGTGCAAGTGCGGGTGTTTCACGTTGTCGTGGTGCACAAAAGTTCCAAGATGCGTCGGTTCTGCCTCCAGTGCCGTTCGTTGTGCCGCCCAATCAGTATGTGGTTGGGAATAGCGCCGGTGATTATAAATCTATTCAATGGCTGGTGCCCTGCAGATACCGCCGGAGCCTGTCATGGCCTGTGTCTAAGCCGGAGGCTCTTCTTGTAACCCCACCTAGGACTGCTCCAAACTACCCGTCTGCGGTTCCAGCAATTCCGATTCTTGCTGATTATGGACCAGGTCTTCCCATTGGTGCTCCCGTACCACGAATCCCCGCACCTGGACACCCATCTCCTCAAGCTCATCATCACCGATGCCGCAGACACTAAAAGGTTGGCCATCGACCTAGACAATGGCGTGTGCCGCAACATTCGGCTCCTAGACTCCGAGTCACTGGCTCAAATTGCCTCTCCGTTGCGCTATGTCGCAAGCCCGTCCGTCCTGACCCCGTTGCTACTCTCGGTTCCTCCCCAATTTGCCCGGCTCAAGCTCCACTTATCGGTCCCCGACCACACTGACCAACCGGACTGCTCGCTTGCAATTCTCAAAACGTGGGGCTCGGACACACAAGAAGCCGAACTTCATCTGTACATGCAAGAAAAGCAGTATGTTTCCGCTTCTCGCAGTGTGTCGAAGATTGCGTTTGCCAAGCTCGTGCCGGTGGAAAACCAGATCATCGTCAACGATACATTTGCCTCTCCCAGCTCTTTAGACAGTGTGATGAATGTTTATGTGTGGAGGGAGTCAAAGGAAGGCATCTGTCTTCTATTTTCGTTTCTGTTGTGGATGGAGCCATCTGCTGCCCCAATAGCAGAGCCCGAATCGCCCTCCGACCCAGCAGAAAAGCATTTACCTGAAACTCCAGCACCACGCCCGTTATTGCCCTCTGAAACGCTTACTGTTCCAAAGCTTCGAAAAGCGTTTAATTTCACTTTGGACGATGGACCCGAATACAGACTGGCTCTTCGTAAATACGAAGACTCGGTTCCGCGGTTGAAAAGGTCCATTGGGCTGCTTATTGAAGAATTCAAATTAGTTGATGCTGCTCTCAAGAAGCTTCTATCTTCTCGACCTAAGATTTTGGAATCCATCCGAAGTATTGAAGATAGTTTGTTCAACGGGCTACCTAAAGAGTTGGGCCTCTATGAGGGCGTAGCGTTGCAGTTGAACTCTGTTTTCGATTCAACTCAGCTCAACGTATCTTTTTTGAAAGATAAAGTCTTCAACTATGGACTACTATCAAAGATATACTCTTCTTGTGTTTCAGGCGTGGCTCATGAAGGAGGCGAAGGATCGATGAAGAAAAAGGCATTTGAAAAGAGCTCGAAAGATTATTATGACTGGCTCAACAAATACTTATCAAATGAAAAAGACAGACCTGAACTGAAATTATTGCTCAAGAGAAAAAATTTCGAGCTCACAAAGTTCGATTACTTCAACACCCTCAATGTGTCTTCGAATAATCAATATTTCAACCAATTTGTTGAGGACCTATTCAAAGTTTCTAAATTATCCTGGAAGGCTCATACTCTCGACGTGAAATCATTTAGTGATCACAAAAAAAGTCAACGCCTTCTTACTGACGAAATGAAGTTGTATTTCTTTGTCTTGGCCCGCTATAATATAGAAAAGAGACAGCTACGCCAGATGATTGATGCCTGTGATACTAACGATGAGCTTACAAGCTTGATCAAGGTCAATTCACTCTATCAAGGAAAAAATGATGGCCAGGTTCCTGAACCCAATGATGTGCCTGTCCTAGATCTAGTTTTCCCCTCGACTATATCACTGCCACTCGTGGAATCTAAACATCCTTCGTACAATGATCAAAATGGAGAGATATCTGGAATTCTATATGCCCTTGGGGGACAAGGAAAACCTGGGTGGCATAAAGAATGGGTTGTCTTGAAAAAGGGCCAACTCATGGAATTTTCGGACTGGAGAAAAGGAAGGCTGCCGATAAATGCACCCATTGATGTTGCATTGGCAAGTGTTAAACCTATAAATTATGAGAAGCGGCACTGCTGTTTCGAGATCTTGACATCAAAGGGCCAGAAACATGTTTTTCAAGCTATGGATAACAATGAGAGAAATAACTGGATGAAGGCGCTATACAATGCTGGCCAGGTTACACTGCAACTAATTAAGCCTACACCAAAGATGAAAATTGACCTTTCTGCACCTGCCATAACCTCCACTGGAAAAGAGCGCCAAGATTCACCTGTATCCGTTATTTCAAGCTCTCTATTGAGCGTGGAAGTGGATTACTTGGATATTGTCAGATCTATTAAAGGAAGCGAAAACGACCTTTGCGCTGACTGTGGATCGACCAATTCGGTTGAGTGGGTTTCCGTCAACCTCATGGTCGTTGTGTGCTTGAAGTGTTCCTCGTGTCATCGCAATATGGGCTCCCATGTCTCCAAAATCAGATCTTTGAAGCTCGACAATTTCGCTAATGAGGGCTTACTTCTTCTTCATTACATTAACAACTCGGAGGTCAATAACTATCTTGAGCGCACGGTCAAAGGAGCTAAAATTACAGAACGGCTGTCAGATGACGAGCGGCTAGCATACATTAAGGCCAAATACATTCTGAAGGCATATGCAAAGCTTGATCCTACTCCCAATCAGACTTTGGCGTCGGGAGTGAGAAGAATAGAAATTTCGAAAGTGATATTTGCTTTAAATTGTGGTGCGGACCCTAATATTCGTGTCCAGATAGGGCCTGAGACTGAAAAAGGTCAATTAATCGTCTCACTCTTTGAGTACTCTTTGCGCAAACTTGTGGAAATCAATGAAAAGGGCAAAATGAAGAAGCTATTCCTAATTTCGGAGCTTCTATTGCTCAATGGGTGTAACATCGAGCAAGTGGACAAATTGCAACCAGAGTTGGATTACTCTGAGGAGGCCACATTGTATTGGGCAGAAAATAAGCAGCGCCAGGAAGGTAAATAATATTATTTAATCGGATTTTAATGAAAAGCTACGTTTTCCACCCGGATTCCGTTGTAAAAAGTTAAAGGGAACAAATTTATAAAAAATAATATAATAATATGCGATTTCTGTGGATCGAACACAGGACCTTCAGATCTTCAGTCTGACGCTCTCCCAACTGAGCTAAAACCGCGTAGAACCCATGCCGGGACTCGAACCCGGAATCTTTTGATTAGAAGTCAAATGCGCTAACCATTACGCCACACAGGCGGTTCTGAAATCTAAATACTGGCAAATATATATGAAAAGTAAATATTACTTTAGTCACTAGACTTTGGTCTGTTCAAGAAATAATATACGATTTTACCAACCATAGTTTCATTCCAACGCTCTGGTTCTCTTGCCCGGAATTTTAGCCTATTTTTCAAAGACTAGTCTTAGGTGCACCTTGTCTAAAAAAAATCCATACATCACGACTCGTCTTGATACCTCAGGTCAATGAACATATTGGGAAAAGCAAGACTATCACCATTCTTGAAACCCCCTTCTGCATACTTTCGTTCCATTAGATATATTTCTACCACCATGAACTCTTTGACGCTCAAAAAAGAAGTCACTTTAAATGCCACTGAGCAAAAGATCACAAACCTTTTGGTCTCATTCTGCGATGAGTACAACCACCAAGTTTCCTCCGATGAGCGATTGGAATTGCGAATCACTGGAGGTTGGGTCAGGGATAAACTATTAGGAAAAGAAAGTAACGACCTTGATATTGCTATCAATTTGCTTAGTGGAGAAGAGTTTGCTGGCAAATTGCTTGAGTTTTCGGAGCACAAAGGCATTGATTTAGGCAAGAACGCCACCAGTTTACACACAATTAAGAAAAACCCCGAGAAATCAAAGCATTTGGAAACATGCACCACCAAGCTTTTTGGCCTAGACATTGATTTCGTTAACCTCAGAAACGAGCAATACACAGAAGATAGCCGGGTTCCTATCATCGAGTGCGGAACTGCTGAAGAAGATGCATTGAGAAGAGATGCAACGCTAAATGCGCTTTTCTATAATTTGAACCAGAACAAGATTGAGGATTTCACTGGGAGAGGGCTTGCGGATCTTGAATCCGGGATCTTGAGAACTCCTCTCCAGCCGTTGCAAACGTTCTTGGATGACCCATTGCGGGTGTTGCGGTTGGTGCGGTTTGCGTGTCGCTTTAACTTCGCCATCGAGCCTGAAGCATTACAAGCGATGAAGGATGAGCGAATCAGAGCCACTTTGGTGCATAAGATTAGCCGGGAGAGAGTTGGTGTGGAAACGGAGAAGATTTTAACCAGCGACAATGTCTCTTACGGTCTTCGATTGATAAATCATGTGGGATTGACTGATATTGTGTTCAGATCAGGTGATATCTACGACACCATCAACAGCATTAATGACAGCGCCACCATCGACAAATTGGAGGAAGGGAGAGAAGCGACCAACATGCGAGTGGATCTTGCTACTCAAGTTTTCACTTCACTCGTTGTTTTTGCCCAGGAAAACCAGGAGATGCGAAGCAGCCGCATGGTTACAGACTTAATCAGCTCGAAAGGAGGACGTAAGTTGTTTTGGCTATGTGCTGTGTTACATCCGTATGGGGGGATCCGGGTGAAGATCAACCCCAAAAAGCTTTCTACTGCATCCTATGTTGAAACCATAATCAAGGAAGGTTTGCGGTTTGGGAAGCACGACTACGACACAGTAGCATCGGTTGTTGATAAGATGTATTCTACTGATACACTCAAGACTTTCTTTGCGGGACCCGAGAACATTTCGCGTGCAGACCTCGGTATGTACATTCGCCTCTTTGGTGCCAACTTCAATGTGAATGTCGTTGCCAACTTGTTCCAAGATTTGCTAGATCGGGCGACTGTCTCAGATCGGACGCAGGAGGTTCCCCATGCCGATGGGCTTTTTTCCCTTGTTGAGACGCAAGAATCCCGTGCTATTTTCTGCAAGTACGAGCAATTACTAGAGGCAATAACCAACTATGGCTTGGAAGATGTTACCAACTTGAAACCGATCGTGGACGGCAAATTACTATCCAAGGCACTCCAAAGAAAGCCGGGCCCGTGGATGAGCAAAATCACTCCTGAGGTTTTCAAGTGGCAGCTCGACCATCCGGAGGGAACACAGGAAGAGTGCATTACCCACGTGCGGGAGATCTTACGTGAAGAGTCGCCATAGTTTAATATCAAATCAATTATGTAAGGGTAGAGATGTGTCCAGATTGAAAATTCCGCATGTTAGCAGGAAATCAAGGGCGCTTTTGGCTTTGCGCTGAAGTATTTTTTTTTCCATTTGGTTTGTTTTGTTTACATAGGGCAGAGCAACAGAATCGACTATGATTATGCCGAAGCATGTACCTGTTTAAGGATTCGTATGCCGCGATAATGCGGGGCGCTAGAATGCAACATGCCGCATGTCAATTGTTTGACCCATTACTCTCCGAAGCCACGTTTGCCGCCCAAAAGAAAGTACCGGGGATTTAAAATCCATTTATAGGAGCATATTACCAACTTCCAATCTTTGAACCAGTGAAATTAGCAGAAGATCCCAGGCTCGTGAAACAAACACAACATGTGGCGGTATGCTGTGGCTGCGATCCGCATGCACCCACAGTATGGAAGGCACCCTTTTACCCATTAAACACGATGATTCAGCCACAAGAATCAAGCCTCCTATTAGTAATCTGGAAACTATATAGAATATCCCCATCTTCTTCTCTTCCAAGTGTTGCCTTTTCTGATTTGCACCAACATCATGGTCCTGTGGCCCACCTCAGATCTGCGGCATGATGACGTGGAACCGGTTGAGACTTCGCAATTGGCCGATGGTGAATCGGATTCAGGTGAAATTCCCAAGAAGTATGGCACCGTTGTTTACGACATGGAGGTTTCATCCAGCCATAGCCAGGAGCCTTATATTGACATCGAGGTGCACTTGACTGCGGCTGAGCTAACTCGGAGAAGAAGCCTCTCGTTCAAAATCTACAAATATTTTTGGGATGGGGCCGACAAGCACCCCGCAGAACAACGGTACTTGGCCAAGCTCGACTTTTTCTTATTGAGTTCATCCATGTTAGGATACTTCATTAAGCACTTGAACCAGACTAATGTGGCAACTGCGTACGTCAATGGTATGAGTGAGTACTACTCGATGGATAAAAACGAGTACAACTACTTAGTCACCTGCTGGGTCGTGGGATATGTGCTAGGTCAAGTGCCATCCAGTCTCATTTTACATCGAATCTCTGCCCGCTACTACTTGGGTGGATTGGAGCTTCTATGGGGCTGCTTGACTTACTTGATGATATATTGCGAGAGCCTAAAGACCATGTACCTTTTGCGCTTTCTTCTCGGTGTGGTGGAGTCGGGCTTTTTCCCAGGCAAAGAATACCTAGTCGGAAGTAACTATTCTGCGTCAGAAATGGCGACACGAAGTGCGTACTTCTCCTCTGCTGGAAATGCGGCCGGCCTAGTTTCAGGGCCGTTGCAATTAGCGCTACTAAGGCGCTTCAAGGATTCGTCCAGGCCACCTTTCAAGTGGTTATTTATTTTTGACGCTTTGATATCTTTTCCTGTCGCTATCTACACCATGTGCGTTGATCCCAACACCCCCAGCACCACCGATGCATTTTACTTTTCTGCCCAAGATCGCCTAGTCGGTCTTGAAAGACGCCGGCGTCTTGGTGCCCAGCTACATCACACAGAAAAGTACACTTGGAAGAAAGTCAGGTCTTTCTTCAAAACCTGGCACATTTATGTGTTCCCTTTTGTATTTTTGGCGTACAACAACTCTTGCAGCGCCATTGGTCAGCCCACTTTCACTTCTTGGATGAAGCTAGACTTGAAGCTAAGTGAATACGACTACAATGTCTACCCGTCACTTCTCACTGCCTGTGGTATTTCAGTGTCCCTTATTTTGGCGTACCATCACAGCTACATTGGGGGCGAAAAAAACCATTGGTATGTCCTCAGTTATTTCGCTTTGCTCATTGTAGGATGCTCTTTGTTGGCATACTGGGATGTTCCTCTCTGGCTTCATTGGGCATGTTACTGGATAATCGGGGTCCCTACCATGTACGGTCAGTCGTTTATTTTTTCTTGGGTGAATCGTCTCTTATATGAAGACGACATGAAGCGGAATTTCTTGGTCGTCTCGACCAATGTAATGGCATATGTTACTAGTGCCTGGGTACCTCTCTTGGTTTGGAATGCTGAGGATAAACCAGAATATTTTGTTGGTTTCGTTTACACTACTGGCTTGTGCATCTTTGGCTTGGTTATGACAGTGTGGGCATGGCGTTTGACTGCTAGGGACGAGAAAATCAAGCACGCCAAAAAATCTGACTATGATTGCCAACCTTTATTATCCATTTAAACAGGGGTACATAAAAGTTTGTTTTTACTAAAATCTGTAAATACTCTCATTGCTGTACTGGCTGTACTAAAATATACATAGCAAAGGTGTCATTTGGGTGCAAAAATATCTGCGGTCCACTTTTGTAGCCCTTTGGCCGTCTGTGGGGTACTGATTTGTGTGTGTATCCTGCATGAGGTTGCCCGCGTGCTGTTGCCTCGTGAGAGCAGGATATAATGTCAAGCAATCTATTGGCAGAAATAGATTATGCTTGAAATTGTGCAGCCCATGAACTTTTAAGAGATATTTTTCAAAGCTACAAATTCCAGTCTTGGCCACTTTATACGTCCGAAAATATTTTACCCACCACCAGCAGCAAGCAGTCCATCATTTTCCTCGGAGTGTAATACTGCGAAACGATCTCGTGTCCTGTACATAATCCCAGAAAATCAGTCATAAAGGTAATTTTCAAAAATTCAACGACTAACTCTAACACTATTTCCACCATGTCGAAAGTGGTGAAAGTTTCCATTCTTGGGTCCGAGTCCATTCACGTTGGATACGGTATCCAGGATCATATTGTGGAAGAGACTCTCTCCAATCTCAAGTCCTCCACATATGTGCTTATTACTGATACCAATATGGAAGCCACCGCTCCATACAAAACGTTACTCGCCAACTTTGAACAAGGGTTGACGAAATTCAGACCTGAAGCACGGTTGTTACAATATGCTGTGTCTCCCGGTGAGAACAACAAGTCTCGTGAAACTAAGGAGCAAGTGGAAGACTACTTGTTGCAACAAGGTTGCACCAGAGACACGGTAATCATTGCCGTGGGCGGTGGTGTTGTTGGAGACATGATTGGGTTTGTGGCTGCTACATTCATGAGAGGTGTTCGTGTGGTGCAGGTACCAACTACCTTGCTTGCCATGGTGGATTCTTCCATTGGAGGCAAGACTGCAGTTGACACTCCCGTGGGAAAGAACTTTGTGGGTGCATTCCACCAGCCAGAGTACGTTTTTGTGGACGTTTCTTTCTTGAGCACCTTGCCGGCAAGACAATTCATCAACGGTATGGCTGAAGTGGTGAAGACTGCGGCCATTTGGAATGAAGCCGAATTCACCAGACTCGAGAAGTTTGCAAAGACTTTTATTTCTGTAGTGACATCAGACAATATTGACCTTGCTTCCATCAAAGACGATGTTGTTACTTCTGTCTTGGAGTCAATTAAGGTCAAGGCAGAGGTTGTTTCCAAGGACGAGAAGGAATCTAGCTTGAGAAACTTGCTTAATTTCGGCCACACCATTGGTCACGCAATTGAGGCTGTTGTGACCCCTCAAGCTTTGCACGGTGAGTGTGTCGCCATTGGTATGGTCAAGGAGGCCGAATTGGCTAGATACTGGGGTGTTTTGAGTCCTGTGGCTGTGGCTAGATTGGTGAATTGTATCGCCAGCTACAACTTGCCTACTACTATCGACGACAAGATCTTTTTGCAGAGAATCGGCCACAAGCGCCATTTCATTCAACTCGACACTTTGATTGGCAAAATGTCGATTGACAAGAAGAATGACGGTGCAAAGATTAGAAGCGTCATCTTGGAGGCGATCGGCAAGTGCTACCAATGGAAGGCCCATGAGGTTTCGCGTCAAGACTTGGGATTTGTGTTGACTGACGAAACCTTGGTTCACCCATTCAGAGTAGCAAAGACTCCACAAACCAACGTTGTTACTCCTCCAGGCTCCAAGTCTATTTCCAACAGAGCATTGGTTTTGGCTGCTCTTGGTAGGGGCACTGTCAAGATTAAGAACTTATTGCATTCGGATGACACAAAGCACATGCTTGCCGCTGTTAGTGCCTTGAAGGGCGCTGAAATTTCGGCCGAAGACAACGGTGACACTGTTGTTGTGAACGGCAATGGTGGTAACTTTGTTACTTGTGACGAGCAACTTTACTTGGGAAATGCTGGAACTGCGTCCAGATTTTTGACGACAGTTGCTGCATTGGTCAACGTCAACTCCGAATCTAATGACTACACCATCTTGACTGGTAACGCCAGAATGCAAGAGAGACCTGTTGGTCCTTTAGTCGATGCGTTGGCTGCGAACGGCTCTGAAATTGAATATTTGAACAATGAAGGATCTTTGCCTTTGAAAATCAAGGCCGGCAAGGGATTGAAGGGTGGCCGTATAGAGTTAGCTGCCACCATTTCTTCTCAATACGTTTCTTCTATTTTGATGTGTGCTCCATATGCCGACAAGGAAGTCACTTTGGCCTTGGTTGGAGGAAAGCCTATTTCTCAATTGTACATTGATATGACCATCGCTATGATGAAGGATTTCGGTATTACGGTGACAAGAGACGCTAATGAGGAACACACCTATCACATCCCTAAAGGTGTCTACACTAACCCTGCTGTCTATGAAGTTGAATCTGATGCATCTTCAGCAACATATCCTTTGGCTTTCGCTGCCATGACTGGTACTTCTTGTACTGTGCCAAACATTGGCTCATCTTCTTTGCAGGGTGACGCGAGATTTGCCGTGGATGTCTTGAGACCTATGGGCTGTACTGTGGAACAAACTGCCACCTCCACTACTGTGACGGGTCCTCCTAGGGGCTCGTTGAAACCTTTAAGTCATGTGGACATGGAACCAATGACGGATGCTTTCTTAACTGCATCTGTTGTTGCCGCAATCGCTAATGACCCAACCCCAACCCAAATCACCGGTATCGCTAATCAAAGAGTCAAGGAATGCAATAGAATTAAAGCCATGGTTGATGAATTGGCTAAGTTTGGCGTCAAAGCAGGAGAGTTGCCCGATGGAATTGAGATTCACGGTATTGACTTGAAGAACTTAAAATCTCCATCTGTCGAAAAGAGAGGCGTCCATACTTATGATGATCACAGAGTCGCAATGTCTTTCTCTTTGTTGGCGGGAATCTGCTCCAGCCCTGTGTTAGTTACCGAAAGATCGTGCACAGGCAAAACCTGGCCAGGATGGTGGGATGTTTTGCACACGAAATTTGGTGCTGAGCTTGAGGGGTATGAAGAACCTATTGACTTGTCTGACCCAGCTTTAGTTGTCAACAAAGAGGCCAACGGTAACAGGTCTATCATTGTCATTGGTATGAGAGCTGCTGGTAAAACCACTTTGAGTAAATGGATGGCTGAGTACATGGGTTTCGAGCTCATTGATACAGATGCTGTTTTTGAAAAAGAACACGGTGATATTAGAGACTTCGTCAAGAATCATTCCTGGGAAAAATTCAGGGAATACGAAGCAGTCATTACAAAGGATTGTATTGCGAAGTATGCTACCCGGAGTATCATTTCTACTGGTGGTGGAATTGTTGAGGGTGCCGAATCTAGAGAAGTGTTGAAGGCTTTTGGTAAGGCTGGAGGTATTGTCCTTCATTTACACAGAGATTTGGATGAAACAATTGTATTCTTGAACTCAGATGCGTCTAGACCAGCTTACTTGAGTGAAATTAAGGATGTGTGGAACCGCAGAGAGAAATGGTACTACGAGTGCTCCAACTACCATTTCTACTCTTCGCATTGTGATAGTGAAAGGGAATTCAAGAAATTGAGACACTCTTTCATCAACTATTTGAAGTTGATCACGGGCTCTGAACTTACCCGTGTGCTGAAGAATAGATCTTTCGTTGCTAGCTTAGCTTGCTCTGATTTGAATGACATTGCTGAGCACTTGGAGGATATTGTCACTGGATGCCTGGCTGTCGAATTGAGAGTCGATCTCTTGAAGAGTTACGATCCCTCTTTTGTCGCTGACCAAACAGCTATTTTGCGCAAGTACGTCACTTTACCAATTGTGTTTACTTTACGTACACGCAGTCAAGGTGGTAAATTTCCCGACGAGGATGTTTCCGCTCTTGAACAATTGAGCTACTTGGGTATTAAGCTTGGTGTTGAGTATTTGGATGTTCAATTGACGAATAGCGAAAGTCTTATCAAAAAGATTATCGACTCCAAGGCTTTCACCAAGGTCATTGCTACTTATGTTGATCACACGGGTAAATTGGCCTGGACAAATGCTGAATGGGACAACGTCTACAACAAGGCGATCAGTTTCAATGCGGATGTGATTCAATTGGTTGGCCAAGCTAAGTCTTTCCAAGACAACATAACTCTTGAACACTTTAGAGGAAAGCACACCAATGCTCCATTGATTGCTTTTAATGCTGGGGAGCAAGGCAAATTATCTCGTGTGTTGAACCCTATTCTCACTCCTGTTACAAGTGAATTTTTGGCTTCTTCCTCTGGCGATGGTCAGCTTACTGTGCCTGAAATTAACGGTTGCTTTGCGGAAATTGGCGGTTTGAGAAGAAAGAATTTCCACATTGTTGGAACTCCAATTTCTCACTCTCGGTCACCTTCTTTGCATAATGCCGGATACAAAAAGTTGAACTTGCCTTATGTCTTCGGTAAATTTGAAACCGATGACGCTCAAAAGGTTTACGATGAGCTCATGACCAAGCCAGATTTTGGTGGATTGGCTGTGACTATTCCATTAAAGTTGGACATGATGAAGTTTGTCGACGAATTGAGCGAGTCTGCCAAGGCTATTGGTGCTATCAACACGGTCATTCCACTCGACGGTCAACCAGGAAAGTTCTTGGGAGACAACACCGATTGGTTTGGTATTTACGACTCCTTTGTTAGACACGGTGTTCCTTCCTATGGTAATAGATCTGTGAATGGTATGGTTGTTGGCGGCGGCGGCACATCTAGAGCTGCTGCGTTTGCTTTACACAAGATGGGATGCAAGAAGATCTACATGGTGAACAGAACGGCGTCTAAATTATATGAAATCAGAGACTCTTTACCTGCTGATTTCAACATTGAGATCTTGGATACCACCGAACAAGTTAACGATGCGGAACCTGTGTCTTTGATTGTGTCTTGTGTTCCTGCCGACAAACCTCTCGACTCGGGTCTTTTGGACCGGATTGAGAATGTTTTGCACAACGGAATCACCCATAAAAAGGGTGGATTTGTGCCAACCCTTCTTGATGCCGCATACAAGCCTCTCATCACCCCAGTGATGAGAATTGCGGAAGAAAAGTTTGGATGGGCCGTGGTTCCAGGTGTGGAAATGTTGGTTAACCAAGGTGTGATGCAATTTCGCAAACACACACAATTCACTCCTCCCTACAAGGTTATCCATGATGCAGTAGTTGATCAATAGTCTGCCTTCAAATAGCTTGTGTATATGAATTAAGTCCTAGTTTTACTATGGAAGCCACGAATGTAAGATGCAACCAAGTCAGGGTCTGCAGTTAGCCGAGCGCGGAGAAGCACTTATAGACAGATCCAGTCATCGGAGTTTGCATACAATCCTTCGATTTAGAATACCCAAGATTTTAAACTAGTTGGTATTTCTATCCAGGAGAAGCATCCATGAATCTACCGTTATCTACAAGGGCAAAAGGCGTCTCTTTTTTACTCCTCAGTTCCAAAGCACGTGCGCCGACCAACGTTATTCTGGTTCTGTCTAGCCGTCATTTCGTAACTTCCTTTGTGCTTCAAACTCCGGCGGATGGACATCTGTCCCCTAGTTTTTTTGGCAATGTGAAATCATTCTTTGGAAGGAATGTAGAGAGGAAGAAAATGCTTGAAGATAGAAACACTCGAGAAAATGCATCGAACCCATACATCAGTTACCCGTTGATAACAGAGGAGCAAATGAAAAGCATCGGTAATGATAAGTTCAAACTTGACTTCTCCTTTGCCTCTTATGCCCACCACAGCATTGAGTCTACCCCCACTATAAACTCCCTTAGTGATTTGACTGATCCCACCTCGCTCAATTCGCTTCTCCCAAGACGCAGGCCACACCTGTCTCCAGTGGACACTTTATCGATTAAGGCCGGAGATGATGCGATGCTAGTTTGTTCCACCACGATGGCTATTGCTGATGGTGTTTCAGGCTGGGAATCAAAAGGCGAACAAAGCTCTTCGGGCATTTGGGCCCGTTCCATGTTGGAGACTCTAAGCAGACTTATGACTGAGTACAAGATCTCGCACATGCCTCACAACTTGAACGATCGGGACATTGAACAAATTCTAGATGACACTTACTTACATACCTCTCACCTTATGGATCTCCAGGGATTAAAGGGTTCCTCCACTCTCGTGCTAGTTATGCTTAGTGGTGAGCAGTTGAAGATGATTAGTATTGGGGACTCCAAGATCTTCATTATTCGCCAGGGAGAAATTGTAAAAACTAATGAAGAACAAATGGTTTCAGGCATGTGTCCCGGCCAAATTGGAACTCAGACACTTAATATGATGCCTTCACAGATGTGCTGGGTTGGCGATATCGTTTTACAGGAGAATGATATTATCTTTATGTGTTCCGATGGAATTTCAGATAATCTCTACGAGTGGGAGATTCTTGAAATATTGAATCAATATTTGAATGTGAAGCAGGACAGTATCAGAAAAGTTGCTAATCGAATGTTGGCAAAGGCTAAGTTTGTTGCATTTGACGATCATGCATTCACTCCCTATAATGAAAAAGTTAATGAAGTACACTCTGGAGCTAACAGCATAGGAGGAAAACTCGACGATATGTCGTTGGCAATTGCGAGAGTTGTTCTTAATGATGAAAAATAGAAAACCTTTTTTGATTAATAGGAATTTGGATTCTCATCGGACGGATAATGGACACGGTATTATGGCGCATTGGAATAAGAAAAAAAAATTATTGACAGCTAATTCTGCTTAGCTTACAGTTTTGGGACAGGTTTATAAATTATGGTTGGTTAGATTTATCATTTCGGTAATATTATTAAATAAACAGTTTTTACATATTCGAAACTTCGGAGAAATATTGTCTCAAAATCAATGAGAGCATTTCAGGAAGCTCATTGATGTTTCTCACAACAACATAAAACTCGAAAGGGAAGGTATCCAAGTAGTTTTCAACCTTCAATGTCATTGCCCCAGTCACTGGATCAGGCGAATAGCTCACTTGAGACATATCCAAAATCGATTCGTTAGAAGAAATTCCATCGATAACAACAAACACTAGCATTACTTTCTCCTCTCTGGCTCTTCTGACCAATCTCTGTACGGTTTGGTGGTCTTCACAGACTCCATCCGATATGATTATTTGTAATTGCCATAAATCAGCACTCGTACTCAGTCTAGCATTTTCAAAAATCTTCAAAGACTTGGTACATAACAGCTTAATGTCAGTACGTTCCTGCTTGAAGTCGAACCATTGGAATGCATTGGCTCCACTCTCTTGTGTGAATGGCTTATCGAATGGGTGAACTAATTTCACATCTTCACCAAATCTCACCACAGATAAGCCACCACTCTCTAGTTGGGTGAGAGCCTTGGAGACAAGAGCAATGCTGTGGAATGCTAATTCGGTTGCATTGCTCTCACTCATAGATTTGGAGTCATCAACAGCAATCATGATCTGGTATTGTCTCTTAGAAGGTTTAGTTCTTCTGAGCCAAATCTTGTCTTTGCGGAAATCGGAAGCAATATAAGAAATGATTCTCTTCATATTGAGCCTCTTTCCTGTCTTGTAGTCGCCTCTCAATTTTGTGGCCAATGTAGGTTCTAAAATCAATCTCAACTGCTCGCACAATCCCGCGGCAAGCTCTTGTGTAGAGATCTCACTGTGTTTCCATAGTTCTCTTGCTTCGTTCATGGACATGGCAGGAATGTCTTCTCTACCCAAGATGTACTCTTCTTCCTTGTAAAGCTCTAGTTCTTTTTCTGCATCTGTGTCTTCGAATTCAGCGTTCGCAAGAAGAGAATCTTCCTCCTCCTCTTTGATAGTCTTCCTGTCACCAACAACTGCTCCCTTTGTCTTTGCATCAAAATCATCGGCCTCATTTTCAGCCTTCTCGGGAATTTCTTCGGCCCTCTCATCAACGTCCATTTTATCCTCCTCCTCTACCTTAAGGCCGTCATCCGCCTGTTCTGGTTTGGTCTCTTCTTCTTCTTCGTCAATTGCCATCTCATCATCAATGCTTTGGACTTGGTCCTTATTGTCGGCAGCACCCAAGGCTTGGGTGTCGTGGTTTGAATTTTCTCCGTCAACGTGTTGAAACTCGTCTGGTCTGACATCGGCTTTGCTCTCTGTCTCATCCTTAGATTCTTCAGAAGCTTCCTTAATCTCTTGGCGGCGACGATGGAATTCTTTCAAAGAGTCACCTAACTGCTTTAAAGACTCTTTCATCTCGTCTCTTGCACCATCATCATTAGTAGGTTGCTCAGTTTGATCTTCTTCTTGTTTTAAGTCTGAGGAAGCTCCACCTGTGGCACCCATATCATCCTGCTCTTCAATGACTTGGTTATCTGCTCCATCGCCCTTCTCTCCAGCTTCAGTCTTGGTTGTAGCATCCATGTCAACATCTTCATCTTGTTCATTTTCCGCTCCGTCGACACCTTCCGCGGCTTCTTCTCCATTTTCTGCATTATCTTCTTCCGCATCCTCTTCTTTTTCTTCGTCATCTTTATTCGCTTCTGCAATCTCTTCGTCTGAATCCATACCTGGTTCTTCGTTCGCCTCAGCGTCACCATCAGCTTGATTCTCATTAGGTTCGTCCTCGTCTTCTTCTTCCTCGGCATTTTCATCTTCCATGTTATTAGAATCGTCTTCTTCGTCGCCAGCTTCGGCTTCTTGTTCCTCTGGTTCCTGATCTGAGTCTTGCTTGTCTTGCTTCAGTTGATCTTCTTCATCATCGAGGTCCATTTTGTCATCAAACTCTTCATTTTCTTCCTGCTCATCTTCTCCATTATCATCTTCGTCATCTAAGTTTAAATCTTCAGGCAAATCCAATGTTTCTGTTTCGGGCACATGATCGTCAAGTTGCTCATTTTCTTCGTTTTTGACCTCATCTTCTTGTTCTCCAACATCTTCTTCGCCGCTATCTTCATCTCCATCATTTTCATCCTTGTTCTCTTCTTTTTCATCGTCCTTTGCATCGGATTGATCATTTTCCTTTGTGTCTTTGTCATCATCTTCGTTAGCTTCCATGTTGTCATCGTCTTGAACCGAATTTTGGGGCATTTTGTCAGATTCTTTCTCCTTTTCATCCTCCTTTGCTTCTTCATCCCACATCTTTTCATCGACAGCATTAGGATCAAGGTCATCAAGATCGTCAACTTCCTCATCTAAGTCCTCCTCTTCTTCGTCATTTTCTTCTTGGTCGTCTTTTTCTTGATCCGAAAGATTTTCCAAGTCACCGGCCATGTCTCCTTCCATATCAACAGCATCATCATCTTCATCTTCATTTTCGTCTTTATTTTGCTCTTCATTTGGTTGCTGGGCGTGTTCAGCTAAGTCGTCATCTTCCTCGGCATCCTTTGAATTGTTTTCAGCGCCCTCTCCATCTCCTAATCCCGTACCATCATGCAAGTTGTTATCTTGCTTTTGTTCACTTGGTGGTTCTGGAGAACAGAAGCCATCATTGGCTAGGGTGAGCAAAGACTTCGTCAAAATAAATGTCGACTTGGCCATTTCAATATATGAGTTTTTCGCGTGAGACAAGATTTTGATAGCAAGATCTTGGTATTGGACTAATAATGGCATGGTAAATGCAGCTAGCGAGGCACTGAACCTAGATGTTTCTTCGTTTTGTTCAATCTGGAAAATATGCTCCTTTGCTTGCTTAAACAACCCTATTATTTGTTTTAATCGCAATTGTTTCATAGATTTCGACAAGCGCTGTTGTGATAATGCAACCCACTCGTCTGTATCATCGGTAATTTCGTCTTTGAAAAGATCCAAAAGATTTTGGATAGTGACAAGAATAGAATTCGAAGCTTTTCTCAAAGAGGTTTCAACGTCTTCAATTACACTCAAAGATTGAATGCTTGTGCTGGTATTGACAAATGGCTTGTACTCCCAGTTTGAGATCCATTCTAAAACGACATCAGAAATAAACGCAAGCTCTGGATAATTAGACTTCCATAAATGTAAGTCTTCAATAAACTTAGTCAAAAAGAGCTTGAAGTCATTTACCATGTTCGTTTCAGCGCTAGTGAAAATCAACCTGTTCATTTGAGGTAATTCAACTAACATCTTCTCAACAGATGATTTTGCAGTTATGAACAATTCATTGTTGACCGTCTTGTATAGAGAAGAAACACTGGAGCTAACTTCAATCGAATATTCCAACAATTTAACCAAGTAGAAGCCCATTTGTGCCATCTGTTTCATATTTAATTCAATAGATGGGATCACGGAGGCTCGCTGAAGGTCATTCTTATCATTCTCAGCAATAGCTTTGAAAGACTCGCATAAGCTACCAAGCTCATCAACAAAATCTGCAAAGGTAACGAGCGGTTTTCTCGTTGTAACCAAATTGAAAAGAAGATTTTCAGAAGCTGCCAATCCTCTCTCAAGATCAGGTTGGGGAATGTCTTCATTTCCTGCGGAAATTGATCCTCTTAATTTTGGCAAAATGTCAAGAATCCGGAAGTAATGCGAATCAATCCCATGCAAACCAGTATTGGCAAAAGTTTCACCGTTCACGAGAATCAAATTAACAGTTGCAAGAATCTTTTTCACGTCCGGCTTGATAGAGGTCTTTACACCGATCCGTCTCAATTCCTTCAATGTATCACTCAATAATTTGTGTTTTTGAGTTTTCAAGGCAGCGACAGCTTTCTTCGTGTCATCATTCAAGACAGAAGGGGTTTCCTTGCGAAGATTTTCCATTTCCTCCACAACTTCCTTGGCGTATTCGTAAATGGAAGGAGCACTGGCCAGATTGATCTTTTCAACATAGATTTTCATATTGTTTTCAATTGTATCCATATTTTTCAAGCGGTTAGGTCTTTCCTTCCATGTCAGAATCTGATCACAAGATTTCAATATATCAATTTTCTCTGACTTAGACCTTTCCAAAAAGTGGACGGGTCTATTCTCTTTGGAAACAATAGCATTTTTAACATTTTCAGTGACGCCTGACTGGATTATTGGAGCGACAGGAGTATTCAACAATGCCCGATACTTTCTTACAACCTTATAAAGATTATTGTGAGAGCGTTGAGAACTTTGTTTCAAAGCATCCACATTAACATCTTTCCAGCTCGCAAGTAGGATAACTTCATTCACATCTTTTTCTAGTTTTTTCTTTGTCTCGCGCATGGACTCTTCAATTCTCGGAATAAATTGTTCGTAGAAAACAGAAAAGTTTCTGAGAGAATTTGACAACGCACCATTTCCCAACTTAAGGGAAGTAATGTGGTTGGTGAAAGCTTTAACCAACTTTAATCTGAGTTCAAATTCTCCAAATGTAGTTTCACTCATGAAAATATTCAATGCGCCCAAAATCTGGACAATCGATGGTGTTTCAGAGTTCTCATCTTCATTGCTAAATGGAATTATGATGCTCTCAAATAAATGAAACCACCACTTTCCAAGGCTCTTGCGGCATCTCAAATCTTCGAAATGGAATAATGCCTTCCAAGACGAGAGCTCTAATTTTCTCCATGAAACAATCAATTTGATCAACTCATCATAGTGGACCTTCAAAGTTACCTGAGAAGATGCAAATTTTTCCCATTCATTCAAGTAATTGAAAATAATTTCCACTTTATGAAGAAGTTGTGCAAGAGGCATGTTAGATGGGCATTCCATAAAATCGTGGGTTGTTCTAGAAATGTTTTGCAAAGTAGAATGTTCTGGCCATTGCGCAAGCAATCCAGCAACAGCATTATTAACAGAGAGCATGGTTCCCATTGCTCTTCCATATTCCACAGGGTTAGATTCATGGTAGAAGCTTAATTCTTGATCGGGCTGAATAGAGAAAGAGCTGCGGATGTTTTCCATATTCAAAATCAAGTTACAAAGGTAAGATGGATTGTTGGTTTCACGCAACATATCAAGCTCATTCGTAGATGAGCAGATTTTAGCACCCATGAGCATTGAAGATTTGAACGACACAGAGCCATTTTCAAAGTAATGGTCAATGTACAGAGAAACTAGTTGCTCGTAGATGTCCTCAAAATCGTCCGTTTTCTTGCTGCTGGTACCACCAAGCTCCAATACTTCCTCATAATCCGGAAATAACTGCCTGAAGTCTTCTTCCGCGTCATCAGCATCTTTGTGTTTATAAATCGATCCTTCTTGAGCAGCTTTCTCTTCCTCTTTCATTCTTCGGTAATACCATCTGTAATAGATTGATTGGAATGCTTGATTGAGAACATGGTCAAGGGAGCCGTCCTCTATGCTTTTCTTTTGAGCAAAGCATAAGTTGACAAAGTAGAGCATCAATTTCTCACTAACAACAGATCCCGTACCATATGTTTTGTTCATTTTTTTGATAACTTCAAAAGTATTGTCAACAGAAGAAGGATCAATCAAACTGACGATATTTAATGGCCACATAGACGAGACTTCAAAGGCAGCATTGCTGTTGTGAGCTTCAATAGTCATTAATTCAACTCCCAAGCGGAGACCAAATATGTATCCATTCAAGATTTCATTCAAGTCGGCATAAACAAAGAACTTCGATCCCAAGCGTAACATGAAGTTAGCAGAGTTATTTTGAAACACGCCCACAATCTGTGAATTTCTCTCTTCTGATACGTTCTCCGCAGATGTCAACAACTGTTTGATCGGTTCAACATCAATGGCAGATTCCATAAACGCATTCCATTCTTCAAACAAAGCATCAACACTTTCATCTTTTCTGAAGACACGAGGTTTCTCCAATGTTGCATTACTGTGATCGGGAATATATTTCTCAATAGTGAGGGGAGAGTCTCCACTAATCACATTCCTGATAGATTTCCATGACAGAACTAAATCACGTGAAGTAGTCTTCTGTGACTCAAGAACCTCGTACGCAACGTACTCTTCAATAGCAGGATCTAATGGAGAATTAGGGACAAAGAGCTGAATTAATCCGGCTGAAAAGAGAATCCATGCCTTTCCTAATTGAAACAAATTCGTAGATTTGACAATCAAGTACAAGGCGGGAAGAATATACTCTTCGAATATTCCCTTAACTTCACCATCACATTGCTCACGGATTGCATAAGCCAATTCAGTGATCTTATCTTCTGACGCACAGAAATTCTCTGGTATGTCAATTCCATGTGCGCTCAAGACTTCCGCTATCCAGTTGACCAAAATTTCTTCAAACTTCTTCTGCTGGTTCTCTAGAATGGAAGAAGAACTTTCAACTAGCTCCGCTCCAAGAGTTTTCAAGTCGGCCAAGTTTTGATCGAGGAAATTTCCCGGAGAGCTCTCTAACTTGATGCACTTATTTAAAGCATCTGATATTAAATCGTTGGTAAAGAGGCCACTCACAAAAGACGAAGTTCCGGTTTCAGGGCTGGAACTCCAAAGGCTGTCAAAGATTCTTGGATAAGGGGCAAAAATGCTTTTCTTTGAGTCATGTGCAAGAACCATAGTTGATCTTCCTGAATAATTAGCCAAGAATAATTGCTTGTCATAGGTGGATGCAGCAAAGTAACCGCTGACTTCAATAAAATTAGACAACATCGTAAATTCACTCTGGAATTCATTGTTGCGCATGACATTAAAGGTCTGAGCTAACTCTGCAAGTTTCTTAATTGCTGAATTAAGATGCTCAAATAGTTCGCTCAAAGTTTGCTCATCCGACTCATTCGCAAGAATACTGTCATGAAGATCAATAATCATTTTACGAAGTGAAGCCACCTCAGTGTAGGTTTCTGGGTATAACTTTTTCGTTAAAGAATCGAAATCATTCAACAAAGCCAATAAACTGGCATAATTCTCCCACGCAACTTCTGAAGTTGGGTAAATTTGTCTAAACTTTTCCCATATTTTCACCATGGAAAAACCAGAGGTCAACTTTAATCCAATATTCAAGGAAGTTATATCTTCAGCATTCCGTTGAATGATAGGTTCTTCTTGATGTTCATTGATCCAGTGAGTCACCATTGAGTGATAAACTCTTAGCTTAGAAATGTTTTGCTGCACTGACGCTTCGAGCAAAGCTCTCCATATAATTTGAATATCTAACAACCAAGCGTAGATAGGAGCGTCGATATTAAAGAATTGCTTCAAGCTTTCATCAAAGACACTAAAAATGAATTTGCACAAACTCTTGAGGAAGCCGTGGATATTGATTTTGGGGGCTTTTTTGATGTCCCTACCAAGGTTATACGCAGCTGAAAGTTCCACAAACGAAAGGTCATTCATTTTTGCGTGAATCGCTCTGGTTTCCAATCTGGTAATGGAACTTTCAGCTCCGATTAAGTTAGAAGCAACTTCAAGGGCCATTGTAGGCTCTCCTGAATCAATATTAGAGGCAAATCTTTGCAATATCTTCGTGATATGCCTGTTAAGAAGTGGATGCAATGACTGGTTCTTCGAGAAGTTCGAAGGACTTCTTGTCTCTTCCTCGGTTAAAGTGAAAATATTCTCCATGTTAGCAAGAAAGCCATTTTTGCTCAAGCTTGAGATAATCTTATTCACTTCTTCAAGTAAGTTTTTTTCCATGGAAGAAAATTCATTGATGTCAATAAGGGTTGAAACCCAGTCATCAAATACCCTCAATTGAGACATGGCCAAGATTCCTATCAAAGTACTAGGTTTCACGTTTTCTTCTGTATCCAATATGACATCGTGTAAAGCGACAAAAGTCCTGATAGAAGATTCGGTGCATGAGACAAAGGATGTCAATGGTCTTGGTTCACACGAAGTTTCAGATACTTGTAAGCTCTCCATCTTTGAAGTTATATCAGATTCAGAAGTCTCTTGAGTTACTTGAGGAAGCTCAATACCCAATGATTTCTTATCGAATGTAGAGGATCTTATATCCAAAGATTCCATGTAAACTTCCACACATCTGTTTCTCATGGCACGCGATAACTCTCCATACTTAGGGTCCACTGTCAAGAAGAGTCTAAAGTTTGGATGAGGTACCAATACCCTTGGAGATCCGTCAGGTGCACTGCACTCATTGATTATCAATGATCCATTTGTCTCCAATAATGAGTTCAATCTATCAAGAACAGAAGCATTGCACAAATTTGCGTTGTCCAAAACAAGCCAATGTCCTTTGGTAACTGCCTGTACTAATAAACCATCAAACCATTCAAACTTCACGGTTTCTGCTTCCTTGAGGCGCTTTTCCAATTGTAATGAGTTCGCTAAGAGCCTTTCTAAATCTTTGTTAGAATAAAGTGACAAAAACCCTTTGAAGTGACCAACAAATTCTTCGAAACAGTCACTTGTAATGGAATTTGTTTCCAAGTACTGAAGAAAATTTAAAGATCTTGAAAGTAATGAAGGTTCGGCATCTGTTGCTTGCAAATTGATAACAATTAGCCCATCCAAAATCTCATAGACTTCAGATGCGATTTCTGTGATCGCTCTTGTGAGGTCAACCTGTTCATATCCACCCAAAATATCCATACTATCAACATCGCTGTTCATGGCGAATTCGCAAAGCTTGACTCCCACGGCATTCGCCAAGAATCTAACAATTTCTGTTTTTCCTGAGTTTGTTGGACCAGTCAAGATGAATGGAATGCTTTCGTTGACGCTTCTAATAGCGGACTCAAGGATTGAGAAGTTGCATTGCAAAGGAACAAAATTAATTCTATCGGCAGAATTTGATTGGTTAATCGTCTCTCTTCTTTTGATAATTGCACCTCCAGCTTGTATGTAACGAGGGCCTAGCGCAAAGAATGGATCTTTCACCTCTTGTTCACCAAAGTATGAGTTGAAGATTTGAACAACACGAGCGCGGTCATCAGATGATCTAAATCTTTGGCAAACAATCATGTTCAAGAAATCACCAATGGAAATGTCTTCACCGCTGAGATTATGACTCGAACTATACAAGCTCAACCATCTCAATGTATCACGTAAGTTAAACTCCCATGGACCGCCCGAAGTGCCCCAGGTCTTCTTGATAACAACTTCTTCTTCAAGCCTTGACATAAAACTTATCATCTTGGAACAGTCTTCTGATGGAATATTAGGAAAGATTTGATGCGCAATCATAACCAAATCTTCTGCCTTCAATGTGTCGACATAAACCACTGTAAAACGGTTGACAAAGGACTTTGGTAACCCTTTTCTCCCTCCACCTTGGTATTGTGGGTTCTGAGCTGCAAAAACTTTAAATTCGGGATGTCTAGGGAATGATCTGTCCAACTCTGGGATGTATGCCTCGCCTCTATGATCTAAACAAGCATTCAATCCCTCTAAGACAGATTGTGAAGCCAAATTCATTTCATCCAATAAAACCCATTCACCATTTTTCATGGCACGAAGAAATGGAGCATCTCTCCAAACAAACTCACCTGTTTGGCCACCTTCAACAGGTGCGTCGGAGCCAAATAGATCGATCAAGTCGGTTTGCTCTGACAAATTGATACGAATCAAAGAGTTGCCAGTTGCCTTTGCGACTGCTGAAATTAAACTTGTCTTCCCCACACCTGGGCTACCTTCTAATAAAATAGGTTTATGCACTTGCATGGCCCTTACAACTCTCATGGCATTGGCAGAAGTTGTAGGAGCATGCAAGTTGAATGAATCGGACCATTCCGAACCCGGTACACGTTCGATTCCAAAAATTCCAGCCTTCAATTCATCAGCAGAAACTTCCACTTTGGTCTCGGTCGCTTCAAGGTACTTGTTCAAGTCTGTACCACAGATTTCGCTTAACTTATTCACGCATTCTTTCTTGTATTGTGAAAGCTTTTCCTCATTTTCTGCAAGGTACGCAGTATTATTAGTTCCCAACGCATCAATGAACACCATTGAAGCACCATGTAGCAAAGCGGCTTCAGGTGTTGTTCTGCCTTCGCAAGAATTAATGAATTCGACCCAAGCCAAAATATCACGAAGAGAAATGACTCCACTATTCGCATTTCCGTTTCCAAGTTTATTTCCAAACCATTGAGAAAATTCAACCAATGGCTGGCAGAGACCAGAGAAATCAGGTTTCAATCTGGAAGCGACAATCTGCTTCACGTCATTGAAGTCATCCATCGAAGGAACCCAAATTTCAGTGAATCTGTTCCTCAAGGCAGGAGACAATTCTTTCTTACCATAATCCCCACCGGGATTCATTGTGGCAAGAAATTGGAATGTTTCAGTTGCAGTTAAGAATGCATCTTCTGTGCCTTTCTCTGCTAGTAATAAGCTTCTCTCTGGCTCTAGAACTGAATTCAATCTTTCCAAAACAGAATCGTCAGCCAAAGAAATTTCGTCGAGTAAGAAAAAATCACCCGTCTTCATAGCTTGGATCAAAGGACCATCCATCCATTCAAACAAAACAGACGAATTCCTGATACATTCATCGATTTGTGCAATCAATTCTTCGCCAATTTCGTTATTAGGATCTTCGAGCACCTTTTTCTTCGTTTGTTGATATTTCTTGGTCAAGTCTTCAACGTTAGCATTTTCAAGCGCTACGTCCAATTTGGCAGCTGTGAAATAGGACATTAAGCTCTTGAGAAGCTCGGCTCGGATTTCAAATCTATTACGAAGAGGTCTTTGAGCACCCAAAATGTCTCCCGTTTCGGTATTCTGATGAGCATTAACGGTGATCAACTGCCTTCCAAGCAACTCTGCTAAAACTTGGCACACGGTAGTCTTACCGCATCCTGTCTCACCCACTAACAAAAGCGGCTCTTTGTTTCTGATTGATGTTTCCACAAGAACTGCCAATCTTCTCATTGCCTTAGTCCAAACGATAGACAGGTTTATTTCAAGGAGCTGCTTATTCTCGAGTTTCTCGTAGTAGCTATCCATATCAAGCTTCACCTTCATGACTTTTTCAATAGATTCTCTGACGACTATCTTCTCTTCGTCGTTACGCACTCTCTCGGCTAACAACATATAACCGTTAGCTGCAAGCTCCTCGTAACCAACTGCTTCTCGCAAGGCCCATCTGAACAAATCTCTCAATGTAGCAAAGGAATTTTTTTGCTCAAAAAGTCTTGAAGATTGACGACGAACAGATAACTGCTTGTAAACTTCCACAATCTTCTTACTGTAAGAGGGTGCGATTTGACAGCGCTCTTTCAAAATAATTTCTAGTTCATCCTGTGGAATATCATCGAAGTGTAGCTCCAAGAATCTGTTTCTGAATGCCCTAGAAAGCACCTTTCTACCACCATATAATCCTGGAGGATTTTGAGTAGCAAATAGCATGAAGTCTGGGTGGGGATGAACGACTTCTTGGGTCTCAGGAATGAACAATTCTCTGTTATCGTCTAGCAAACGGTTCAATGCCTCTAAAACGTCTGTGGGGGCAAGATTCAATTCATCCAAAACGATCCAATGTCCCTTTCTTAACGCTTCCACTAAAACACCTTCTCTGAAAACTAATTTTCCGCTAGAATCAGAAATGTAAGTACCTAAGTACTCTTGTAAATCTGTGTGCTCATGGTTGTTGATACGAACAAACTTGTGACCTGTTATGCTCGCCAAATAGCTGATCATAGAAGTTTTACCAGCCGAAGTTGGACCTTGAACCAAAACAGGGAATTTTCTGCTTGCTGTGGCACGAACCAAATTGAGTAAATTCTTCTCGACAAAAGGGGTGATAATGTAATTTGGGGCGCCAATCTCTCCTGGTCCACGCTTCATCCAATAGTGTTTAAATTGAACGTACTCATCTGCATCAGACGTTGGTGGAGGGGGGCAGCGAGATATAATTTGCTTCGCATTTTTGAGTTTAGAGATGGTGAACTTCTCGATGATGGGTTTCAATAGCTTTTCGGATTCAATGTCAAGCAAAGTCAAAAAAGCCATACAGAAGCCTTCGTATAATGCCCTTCTCAAGCCATAAATGCTAACAATATCACGCACGTAGATCAAAGTTCTGGTCAAAGTACGGATACTAAAGTGAGGTTTTTGGTTTGCACCATCCACAATCTTGTTTGCTTCAGCAAGCCTTTTGGCTTCCAAATATAATTCAGCAATGTCATCTGCAGCCCATTCGTCACCGACAGAATATCTGGAGATGTATTTATCAATAATTGAAAGCAAGTCTTCTCTGTCTCTGTCAGGCGAGTGAACATAAATCTCTGTAAATCTTGATCTTATACTCAAAGGCAAATCCTTCTTACCGACATCAGTGGAAGGGTTCATACATCCAAAAATTCTGAATTCTGGGTGAGCCTTAACCGCATCTGTGTCGCCTCTCTCGCTTAGAAGAATCGATCTTTGGTCTAAGCTTTCTGAAAGCAAATCAGCAATACTTTCGAGTGTGTCAGGTGAAGCTAAATTGATTTCATCAAGAAGTAACCATTCGCCGTTTTTCACCGCTTTAACAAGAGAACCTTCCACAAAGCTGAAGACAAAGGAACTCTCAAGGTTAGCAGCTTGTGCTTCAAATGCATCTACGCTTTCTTTGAACTCAAGCCATTTAGAAAGTAAAACAGACTTTTCGGTGGATCTGAGCTTTCTCTTCTTCTTTGGCGCTCCTTCCTCTTTCGTGTCTTCATCGGATTCTTCGACTTTAGACAAAAGCTCGCGCGCCATCTTGACTGCCTCATTCCAAAGCTTAATGACATTCTTCCATTGGTTTTTGTTGAAGCACTTGGACAAAAGAGAAGAGAATTTTGCATTCTTCTTTTGGGAAAATGTTGCCAAGAACAAATTCTCAAACACTTCTTGGAGAGGAATAGCAACTGTTTTGGTGTTCACTGGTTTGTATCCACCCAATAAATCTCCAGACTCTGTCTGCTGAGAAACATTGATAACAGTTAACTTTTTGTTCATCATCTTTGCGATTTCTTGCACAACGGTTGTCTTACCTGTACCCGTTTCACCAACAAGAAGGACTGGATCGACCATTTCTATGGCCACACCTATTTGCTCCATTAATCTCTTCGAGTGTTTTGTCCTTGCGAAGTCGGTGTTTGTTCCGGTCTTCTTCTTTATATAGAGGGCTTTATCAGCAGCAGACTTCTTAAGCATACATCTACCAATCTCAATTTTCTCTTCATCGACATGCAAATTTGGAACGTAGCTTTCAAGGAATAAGTTAATTCTGGATGTGGGGACCTCTAAAATTTCTCCGATGGCACCAACTAACGGTACAAGGGCGCCGTGTTCTGTGATGGCACTACCAAAGCATTCAACAGCCTCAGCAAATATGTTTTCATAAATAGAGGTTTCCAAAAGCAGTTCCGCGGAATCGATTCCTCTGTTTTGTAGCATGCGGTTGCACCTAGAGCAAAACTTCATTAAATCTCTGGTGGAGATAACTCTAGGATGAGAGCCTTTGTTTAATGAAATGAAGGAAGTCAATGAGTATATATGAAGCACCTTATTGTAGACGGTAATAAATTTAACGATGAGGTTTCTCAAGAGAGGAAATTTTGTGGCGAGTATGCTTCTGAGCTCCATCTCCGAGGGAACAGTGACTTCAATCATTTCCCAGAGTCTAGAACCAATCATATCTGGCACTTTAGATGAAGCCTCACTCTGTGTTCTAACGGTGGAAATCAATTGAAATCCGCTGTGTGCTTTGATCACTTCTCCTCTGGAAGGAATGCTCAATTCTCTCTTTTCTAGTAAGGTAAGAAGAATAGACAAAACTTCGGTTGGAGCTTTGTCGATATCCTCGACCAAAACCCACTTTCCTTCCTTGACAGCAGTGGTCAATACACCTGATCTCCATTGGAAAGAACCGGGTTTCTCGCCGGATGTATAAGTTCCCAAAAGCAATTTGGCATCAGTTTGTTCGCCCAAATGAATTTTCACAATAGAGTCTTCACATCCCAAATATTTTGACATTTGATTGATGAGAAATGTCTTACCTGAACCAGCCTTGCCGTGTAACATAACAGGTCTCTCATTTTGTATCATTTGAGCCAATCTCTTCAACACGAAGACCGAGTTCTCTGTCTCGACTGAATCTGAGTCCACTTGAGCTCTTAAATCACTTCTTCTTGTGACTAATACACCACAGACGGATATAACGCGCGATGAGAGGTCGGACGCGCCAATTGTGAAATTATGCGATTCGGGGCAGAACACAGTAGGAGATAATTTGGTGAAATTCGAGAGTCGCTTGGCCTCCACCAATGAAACAAATCTATAATCAATTTTGTAAGATGCATCGTAAACACCTGTAAGAGAGGCATCTTTGATGTGGGTTTCAAACATTTCCTCCCTGGCTTCTTCTGATGCTTCCAAGTATTTGCATAAAATCATGATGGCCAAAAGTTTGGCAATGCTGTATTCTTCTGGAAGAGAAAGCAATTTATGGAGAGTCTGCGGATGGATATAAGGCTTGAAAGTGTGAGGTTTGCTGTCGAATATTCTGTACACTGCCAAAAGAGCAAGTTGCAATTCCGTAGGGTCGATGTCCTTGTCCAAGGCTCTATCTATGTGGTCAAACAATGCAATTTGTGAAAAAAATGTCTCTACCAAGCTTGTACACTCTGGAAACAATTGAAACACTCTGGACAAGCCCAAAAGAATGATGGACCCAGAGATTGTGGTTGTCTTCCCTTGTCCGTACAGTTGCACGTAGCCTGACTCAAACAATTCCGGATTTTCGACCCATCTGGCGATCAAGTCTAGGAATATTGGCTTGTATGCGTATAAGATTGGCAATGTGGCATCGGTGTGCAATGCAAAAAGGGCCAAATTGTTCAAGTTGTCGGAAACCGACTGGCTGGAGTCAAACCGGAAAGGGGCCGGAATTTTTTTCTGAGGAAACTTATCAGAGTAAGCCTCATAACGAAGGTTGGCTTCGGCAACGTTGACGGAAATAGAATGGTTCATGTTGCAGAAGTTTCCCTTATGATGTAATTCGGCTAGTAGTTTGTGATAGAAAAAAACGCGGGCGATGAGCATCGAAATAGCCCACCAAGAAAACATGGGCAACCGCACGAATGTTACAACTGAACATTGCAGCCGGGAATTTACATAGTACAAAAATATTGTCGTGGGGTACAAGCGATTTTTAAGTCAGTTTTATGACAAAAAAAAAAAAATTAACCCTTTTTTCCCTTTTCTTCTGTTTGCGGCCGTTGCTGTTGGCCCACGGAGATTTTCGACTGCTCGCGCGTGGGTCATATGCGAGAATTGGGTGCGAAATCATCCATCCACAAACACCAATGCTTCTTTTCAAACTCTGGTTGCTAGCTTTCGCCGCTTTAGTAGCGGCAGATATTCTTAGCAAGGATCTGGAGTCTGAATTTGATCTCGATTCTGATGTAGTTGTAACGTTCCGCCAAAAATCAAACGACACTATTCCCGCTCATTGTGTCAACACTCGGTTTGTGGTGAGAAACAGGCAGGACCTATTCTCGATTTTGGACTGCAATATCTTGAAGGGTAATTTGGAAATTATCGATTATGAAGATCCAATTCTTTCTCTCCCTCATTTGAGCTTTCTTGATGGTAGTCTTTCCATAACGCACTCGCCCCATTTGATTCGTATCGAGGCGCACGAGCTCTCCAAAATCGCTGGCGGTTTCACTATGGAAAAGCTTACGTCTTTGGCGATGGTTGCCATGCCTTCACTTGAGTCGGTCAAATTCTTGGAATGGAGGGTTCTTCCTATTTTTGGAAATCTTAAGCTTGGCGACTTGCAAGGGTTGGAAAGCGTGGTGATCGCTGATACGTCGTTAGCCAGAATCATAGTGCACTCGGCGGAAATAATGAAGAGCTTGGACCTCAACAACAACCGGTTTCTTGATTATGTCAAGTCAGATGTTCAACACATTGAGGAGCGCCTTCATATTGGGGCCAATGGAAGAAACTTGAAGGTAGACCTAGACCTGTTGAAGTCCACGCGCAATATTAGCATTCACAATGTGGGCGACATCTTGATTAGCAATTTAGAACTCATCAAGGGCTCTGCCAATATCATCGACAACAATTTCCAACTGGTGAACTTCACCAATTTGCTTAACATTGAAGGTACTCTTAGTATTGCCCAGAACAAGGCTTTGAAAAACGCCAATTTCCCTTCCGTGTCCGATATTGGGGGCGGGTTACTGATTGTTAACAACACATTATTGCAATCTATTCTGTTTTTTCCAAAGCTTAATGTCATTGGCGGTGCCTTGGATTTGGCGGGAAATATTCGTGAAGCTGCTTTGGATAAGTTGAAATTGGTGAAAGGAAGTGCTAGATTGGTTACGTCGGTGCCTACATTCGATTGCAAAAAATGGGTTAACCGGGATGTGGGAACAATTATCCGGGGAGGGAAAGTGGAATGCACCATATATCCTCCTCCACCAAAAGACGAGCTTGCAGTTGTGATCCCAGAGACGCCACATGTGTCTGTGTCCTCATCTGGACATGTGTTGAGAACTGGAGCTACGATACTTTTAGCGGTGATAATCCCATTCTTTGGTATTTAGGTAGGCTAAGAACGAATATAGTTTAGAGATTCAACGTATTAGAAGTAATGGGGGGGTTGCGTGGGTTGCTGGAGACTGGCGCATCCAGAATGTGGCGCATTGCACCTCGTGACCCAATCCGGTTGGGGTGAGCTTCATGTATCCTTGAAGACATGATATTTCTCGATAAAGTCTTTGATCTCGGGAATCACCGGTGCCTTGTCTCCATCGCCGCTCATAAAGGCTCTTCTCACTGCAGTGGAACTGATCAGCCCAAGGCATTCGCGGTCCTTCAGAACAGTCAAGACGTGCACGTTTTCCATCAAAGCTTGAGGAATGTCGGCAATCTTGCCGTGGCGGAGGTTGCGGAGGTAGTCCAACTGGTGGTTGTAGGTGTCCACGTTCTCTGCACGGGTCAAGCAGAACAAGTCCGTGCTCTTCATAAACTCGCTTAGAAGCTCCAGGATCTTGTCCGGGAAGTAGTACTTGGGGTTGAGAATGCGCTCCAATGTGTCAAACCCCACTGCAAACGTCAACTTCATCGAGTGGTAGTTGTGCGCAAAGTACTGTTGCAAGTACTGGATGATAGCCACCGACTTGTCGACAAAGCGGGCGTGCTTGGTGAGCCCGATACTCACGTGAACATCCCACTTGTCTTCGAGGTACTTGGCCATTAGGTACATCATCTCGAGCCGCTGGTCAAATTCTGCAGGTTGTGGGTGCAACTTGTCTGCATTCACCACGGACAAGAGAAGAAGAAGCAGCAGCTGCAGTTTGGGGGTGACTTGGCCGTTGTAAGAAAAATCCAACGCTTCCTTTGCAAGTGTGGAATGGGCCAAGTGAGGAGGGTTGAAGGACGAATCGAGAATCACAATGCGCGAGGTGTTGGCTGAGGCTAACGGAGAGGTGGCCGAGGAGCTGTAGACTATACGGAAATCTGCTTTGGAGGCAAGAAACTCTTGCAATGGCTTTGTGAATCTGAGCATTCTCGGGGGGCAACGGATCTTTGTTTATTATTCGGGTGCGGAGGTGGCAACTGATGGCTACCCAACTATTTAAAAAGTGGAGTTATCTTGTCCCACGCCGACATACAGGATCACTAGAGTTCGTCTCTGTATGCGCCCTGCACATCAACCAATTCCACATCGAACACTGAAAGTTAGTAAGTCTGGAATCTGGCGCCATGCCAAGCAAAAGAGGGAACCACCTGGTGTGCCCCCACATGCTTCCACGCTCAAAAATATTCGCAAATACATACCTAGTTCGGCGTTTCCAGGAATAGGACCCACGCCTCTGCTTCCGTAGCCCAAGCTGGGAGGAATGGTCAACTTTCTCTTTTCGCCAATGCACATGTTGTCGATTCCTTGGTCCCAGCCTTTGATCACCTGACCCACTCCCAAAGTAAACGAAAGTGGGGTTCCTCTGTTGTGGGAAGAATCGAATGGCGTTCCGTCACTCAAAAACCCCAGATAGTGCACAGAGACAGTGTCACCCTGCTGGGCCCGGACTTTGCAGTCTGGGGACTTTTCTAAAACATCTAAACGTTAGTCAATCCTTCGCTAAACGCTAATGAAACATACCTATCTTGACATTGGCGGCAAAAATGGCTTGTGCAGATAAGCACAAGAGCGCAAACGTTTGGAAAATACCAGAAACCATGATGGTGGAGTATGAACTTGTCCCTCCGGTGCGTCGACATGTCTAAGGTCGAGGTGTCTGGATGTTTTTGCTCCCTGCAATGCAAAGGGTTGCCTTACATGAACCGTACATGAGATCACTTCGGTGCAGAGAACATCAGTAAAGATGCTTCTCTAATTTACCGTCTATACCCCTTTTTCTGCTCATCAGTAAAGATGCTTCTCTAATTTACCGTCTATACCCCTTTTTCTGCTCCATGGTGTTTGATCAGCTTAGCGCTAAAGGTTATGATGCTCAACTCAGTGGACGCCTATTAGTTGCAAAAAAACATAGGGTAGGCAACGTAATTGGAAGCAACCTGTGGACAACGTGGGGTTTCGGGTTTGGTAAAAGGGCTACTCCATTTGAAGGACTTCGATTCTAATCCATACCAAACCACCTTTGGCCATTTTTAAACAAATGGGCTTAGCCCACTCATTATATTGCACAATAACTTCAGCCCAAATTCCTACAATAAAAATCACCTATTCGTTCTTCTATTATACAAGTTATTCACTACCGGTGGAATTGCATGTTCATCTTCCAATTCCCAGATTTCATATAAAAAAATGTAAAAACCCAATTGTAAACCCAAAATCACTAATAAAACAATTGAAAAAATGGTCGTCAACAAGCATCTTTCGATTGCTCTCGTTTCTTCGTCAAATAATTCTTTTTTTTTTTTTCTTTTCTTTTCTTTTCTTTTCTTTTCAATTTTCTTTGAAAAAGCTAGTTCGTGAAAAGGCGACCAGCTTCCAAATCATCAATGGTCGATTCAATAACCTCATCTTCGTCATCATCTTCAACAAGCTCGATGGTGGCATACTTAATCATATCCCACCGCTTCCAAAAGGCAGACGCGTCGTTGAAATCATCTGAATCAACCAAGTCTTGCAAAAAGTATTTCGCCTTGATCAACCGATCCTTCAACGCCAGTAAATGGCACGAGGATGGGTCGGTACCGGTCGAGGATGATGCATCTGAGGCAATCAGACGGAAAGAGTTGCTGTGCATGATGGATGGTTTCCTTCCGTGAGAGAGCTTGTTGCTCTGTTCGAAATCACTCTCATAGTCAGTCAAGTCAGTAGAGTTTCCGAAATCATCGTCATCATCAGTCACCACAGAGCATGGCGTATTGTAGCCATAAGTTTCGTCTTCCACGTAAGAAGCCGCGTCGCAGTATCTGGCCCACGCTTCGTCAATAGCTCCAACAAGATAATCAAAACACCTGGCTCTGCTGCACTTGTCTTCTTCCGGCATGCTTCTTCTGATGCTTGTGCTCGAAGCATTGCTGTCAGAGATTTGCAAGAAGCTTCCCTTCGAACTGTTGCGGTGAGACAACGGAAATCCACTGGTTACACCATTGATATGTACTGATGAAGCGCATGGAGAGCTTAACAATTTGCAGTCAAGGTTGTCATCAGTGGTGCGACGAGATCCATTACGGTCACAGACTTCGAAAGATTCATCGTCACTGTACTGAGAGACGGCCTTGGACAACTCACTGTTCAAGGAGAATGACACCCTGTTAGATGCTCTTCTTTTGGCTTTGATTTGATCCGCCTTGTAGCAAGACTGTTGGTCGTCCGAATCCTCATCCGACTCAGATGTTGCTGAGTAGCATGCCTGTCCAGCAAGCTTGTCAAAGCAAACCCTTGGAAAGCGCTTCGAACCAGAGTTCAAATCAAGCTTGGACAAGCAAATGCGCTTGGGGTCCGATCCGCTTTGCTGTTGTGACCGTAAATCACAAGACCGTTTAGCAGAAGATGAGAAGGCTTGGGAACACAAAGCCATGGTAAATGCGTGCAGGAACAGTCAGACTATGTGCCTGTATGTATGGAGTGCACTGTGCGGGCAAACAAACGTTTGGATATGTTGTGCCGGTAGTGCGAAAGTGGCAAAAATTATCTGAACCAGCCAATCAAGGAGTCAGATTCAATTTACCGACAAATTTTCAGGGGCGACGAAAAAACCACCCGACAACAAAAATTTGTGAAGAGCTCAGTAACCTTCAAATGAGTTGGCAGTAACTGAGGGAAAGAAGAAAATAACAAAAACGAGTTCCTGTTAAGCACCAAGACAAACTTGTCACCAAATAAAATTTCGTCCTGATGGAATAGAAATTTGGGTGAAAGGGGGTGGACTTAAAGTGCGAGGAATGTTTGTGTAGGAAAAACACAAGCAAATAAAAATGGTTTGCGCGGAAGCAAATTGAGAAAAAAAAAATAAAGTGAATAGAAATGTGCCTGTTTTAATGGCTGGGACAATTCTGAGGAAATGCACGATACGCAGGATAAAAAGTTGTTCCCGCGCATGATTGGCCAAGCTGTATGTTCTAGCGGCGGGTAACACATGCGCCTATTGCGCCATATGCAAACTTTGCCAGAAAAGGAGCACACGGGGCATTCCATGCCCTTCCAGTGATCCACCAATTCTATCTATGAAATAACGGTCTACCTTCTACAGTTTCCGGACAAGCCGAGGAAATTTATCCCTGTGTGTTTGCTTTTTTTCTTGTTTCTGCACTCAAATACAGGTGGAACCTAGTATCGTAAGAAGCAGAGCAATGTGTCTTCATTGTAGACCAGGTGCAGAAATGGAAAATGCGACGTGGCCAAAAAGTGCGCATAGCACATTACTTCATGTACCGAACAAATGCCAGATTGCACCCGCAAAGTTAACCCCTATACTGTATGCGATAAGAGGGTTTGGAAATTTCTGGTGGAGCATGTGAAGCGCCACGCAATTCCACCCTAATGTGCACCAGCAGGAAAAATTGAGCATGTCATTGCCGATGCGGCAAGAAAAAGCAGAAATATAAGTTTGTCGAAACCGAATTGGGCCGATCTGGGAAGAATCACGAGATTTCGCGAGCAAATTGCTGTGCGACATCAAGCAAAGATGGTAGTCCTTCCTCCGCCGCAACAGTCTTATTCGGTCTGATGTAGCCCCGTCCTTTTGAGAACTCAATGTTGCGGTGATTCGAGCCCGGTTTATTTTCCGGATACCCCGTATGCGCATTGTTTTCAGCCGTGGCAGACGACTGGAGTTTTTCATCCACCACTTCCATGGTCTTGATCATGGCCAGGATGGCGCGCTCAAGATTTGTGCTGTTGAAAAGCAAGAGCTCGTCGGCTTTGAACTTGGCATATAAGGACTTGGCTGTAGGAGCGCATAGGCGGATGGCCCCAAACCAGACCCGGATCCACACTATGGCCAAGAGTTCGATTTGGGTGAGCAAAGTGTGGGGCTCCTTCGGATGTGATATGTCGTAAACTTTGGCATTGTACCCGGGGTCACTCACGCCTAAATCCGCCTGCAACTTCCGAAGCAACTGCTCTTTCGTTGAGGGGTCCAACAGGTTTAGAATTGCTTGCAATTGAGCCTGTTTTGCGTCATCGTCGTCTGTTTTGGGCGGTGCGGCTTGCTCGTGGGACAGGCCTAACGACAATGCGTACTTCATAGCACGGCCCACCATGGTAGCGGCATAGGGAGTTTTGATGAAGGGAGCCGGATCGAAAATCAGCCTTTTCCAGAAGGGATCTTCTTCGAACCGGCTTTGCTGCTCCAAGACGGCGTCCAAGTTCTTGTCGATGAGCTCGACAAATTTGCAGTTTTGATCCTGTAAATATTGCTGCATCACCGCATCGGAGTCGTAGTCGGCTCCTCGGGAGCAGATTGCCGGCTCTGAATCCACCAAAGTTGGAGTTCCTGACTCGGGGCAGGTGGACATTGCATGTCGTGAGTCCGCCAGAGCCCCACGTCCCGGAAAAACCAGGTAATCCAGCCCTGGTTTTCTGTTTTCTTGATTGGGTCTGGCGGGGGCATTCAACATGTTGATGACGGGATCTGGGATGTGGTCCGAATAGGGCAAGCGAATGATGAGCGAGTAGATTGCGGAACGGAAAACCATGTTGAAAATGTTTGTCGCTGTGGTTTCGCTTCGCTGTGCTCTTCTCTCTCTTGTGTTTGGCTCTTGTTGCCTATTTTCCTTCCCTTGGCTTAATCGATCGACAGTGGGAGGATTGGAGGAGACGAGAAAATGAGAATGTAGGATCGGATGAGGTGTTGTGTACAGTTTGCAGGATGCTGGATCATGCATAGCAAGCGCAACTGTGAGTGTTCTCCGCATAATTCGCAGCTATGGCGAAAACCACCCTAAACCATGACTTCTTTATTGTACAAGTGGACAATTAACCGGTTTTTGAAAGACAACCAGCTCACCAAATTCGGGGTGGAAGATCCGTACTACGAACATATCGCCACTGTGGCGGCGGACGGCAAGCGCACCGCGTACAAGAAGGTTCCTCGGTCCATTCCTCAAGGCTTGAGCAAAAACGACATTCTGGTGTTGAAAAGTGTGCAGAAGCAGGCTTACAGATGTGACATGTGGTTCAGTGTGCTTGGACTAAAGTTTGGGCTTTCCAGCATTGTTGGCATTATCCCCGTGGTGGGGTTCCTTGTCAGCAATTACTGGTCGTTGAAGATCTTCTTCACTGCTCGCGGGTTGGACGAGGGGCTTCCATTGGACATCCAGTTGATTTTTCTCTTCAACATTGTCATTGACTTTTTGCTTTCGCTCATTCCGTTTGTCGGCGACATCATTGAAATAGGCTACAAGGCCAACCTGAGGAACTTCCTTCTACTTGAGAAGCACTTGTTCCGCTTGGGGCAAAAGAACTTGGGGGTCATTCTGGAGAGCGAGGTGCGGCCGGGATTCATCAACGACAAGGTGCTGCCGTTTTTGGAAGAAACCGTGGTGCCCAAGGCGGTCAAAGCCGGAGCGCTGGTGAAGAAATTGGTCAACCAGCAGTTTCATGCCGCCTCTCCCAAGAGTGGGTCTGTGACTTCGGAGGCCACTACGCAAAGCACTAATGCCACGGCCACTGGGCTCTTGGAGAAGGTGGATGATGACACCTGCAGCGTGAAGAGCTTGCATGAAACCAAGATGCGTGTGGCCAACAGTGACGATGAGTTTGATACTTAATTACGGCGGTGAGAATCCATCCATTCTTGTTTCGGATGCGACATGCCGATTGTGTTACACTCACGTGGCATGCATAGACAGTGGGTACGGACACCATTGCATTATGATTTAATATGAATCGGTTTTCCGGCTCCGCTGTAAGTAACAAGTAGTGTGATGGTGCGGCCGATGCGATGTATGAGTACTGCGAGCGAGGCTATGCTCTGCGGATGTATGGCGGTTGGTTTGGTTGCTTATAGTGGTATTGAGAAGCCGTCGTGATGTTCAGATTGTTACTCTGAATTGTTAGACACGGATTGTTAGACACGGATTGTTAGACACGGATTGTTAAATTTAATGAAGTGATTAAATTAAGATATATATTAGATCAAAAAGATGTAATTATTTTAAATATAATTAAAGATTTATTTAATTTAGGTAAACATATAGAACTAATACAATGTCGGATTGTTAGACACATTTTACTGTAACTCAGTACTGTGGACTGTGTTGGTCGAATTTTACACTGATAATCTGTAACAATTGCAGTCACTGTTAGACACAAACTGTTTTAAGTCAGTGAATCTTAGGATGCATACTATTGTAGTCATAATAGACTCAATCTTTACGGTTATACCGTAATTGTCATCACTCGGATTCGTTGGATGCTGTGGCTAGACTGTCTAATGTCACCCTGATTCCCGAAACTATTTTATCTACCCAAACACCGGAAATGAGTGGCTGCGCGGGGTTTGTACATTTTCCCACAGATAGCACCCCAAACGAAAAAAGGCCAAACGTCGGCAAAAATACAAAACCGCCGCCGGCCACACAACACGCCACACAGCCCGCTATACAGCCCGCCACACAGCCCGCCCAATGTCCACCCACACCAGTACCCCAAATATCTCGACGCCACCGGTGCATGTGGTCACGGCGTGGCTGCGGCGGGCGCAACCGCACGCGCGCGATAAATGTCGCGCACCACCAACTCACCTATATTTGGGTGCACAGAGCCATGGAACCAAACCCAGAGGCACCACCGGACTCTAGAACCGCGCCTATTGACTCCGGCACCGGCACTGAGCCCGGCACCGGCACTGAGCCCGGCACCGAGCCCGGCATCGCCGACACCGAGCCCGGCATCGCCGACACCAACTCCGAACGCGGCGCCAACTCCGAACCCGGCATCGCCGACACCAGCGCCACCGAGGAGGACCTCAACCCCACGCTCGCACAGTTCATGGCCGCGTGCCAGGAAGGCAAGTTGGACACCGTGCAGCACTTGATCTCGTCCGGCCAGGTGGCCGCGGGCGACACCTTCAGCCTGAAGGTGACCGCGTTGCACTGGGCCGCCATCAACAACCGGCTCAGCGTGGTCAAGTACTTGATGGAAAACGAACACTCGCGCGCCGACGCCAACGCGCGCGGCGGCAACCTCGACGCCACGCCGTTGCACTGGGCGTGCCGCAACGGGCTCGTGTACGTGGTGGACTACTTGCTCTCGGCCACGGACGCGGACCCGACGCTCACGGACGCGCAGCAGTACAACGCGCTCCACTTGGCGGTGCACAGCTCCAACATCACGCTCGTGGTGTACGTGATCTTGACGTGCGTGGGCGACGGCCCGCGCAAGGTGTACATTGACGCGGCCGACGGCATCCACTGCACCGCGTTGCACTGGGCCGCGTACCAGGGCGACATCCTCTCGGTCAACGCGTTGCTCAAGTACGGCGCGGACGTGGCCAAGTGCGACCAGTCGCTCATGACGCCGCTCCACTGGGCGTTCATCCGCGGCTACAAGCCGGTGTTGGCCGCGCTCTTGGCCGCGGGCGCCGACATCCACGTGGCCAACGACAAGGGCAAGGACTCGTTCGCCGTGGCCCGCGACATGAACTGCGACGCCACGTGGCGCGAGGCGCTCTTGGACGCGGACCGCGACCCGCACCGCAACTGGGCCCCGGCCCAGCACGTGGTGCCGGCGTGGGTGGGGCAGCTCCTCACGTTCTTGACGCCGTACGTGGTGCTCCCGGTGGTGTTGCACCTGTGCTCCTTCAGCGCCGGCTACGCCGTGGCCAAGCTCCTCGGCGCGCTTGCGTTTGTCGCCGTGGCCGTGGCCGGGCTCCAGTACCTCGTGATCCCCATGTACATGCCGCCACGCACGCCCATGTTCAAGACGCCGTTTTTGGCCGGCGTGTTTTCCGCGTCCGCCTTCTGGTGCGTGGCCACGTGGGTCTTTGCCATCTTGCCCGCGGTGTGGGCCGAGGAGTTCTTCCGGTCGTTTGTGCTCGCGGGCGCCATCGCCACATGCGCCTACTGCTTCGTCAAGGCCATGTTCCTCAACCCGGGCTTTGTTCCCGTGCCGTCCGACCCCGCCACCGTGCTCGCCCAGGTCAAGGAGCTCTTGCGCGTGGGCAAGTTTGACACGGAGCACTTTTGCGTCAACACCTTTGTCCGCAAGCCGTTGAGGTCAAAGTTCTCCAAGTTCAGCAACCGCTTGATTGCGCGCTTCGACCACTACTGCCCGTGGGTCTACAACGACATTGGCGTGCGCAACCACAAGTTGTTTGTCACGTTTGTGTACGCGTTGGCCGTGTCCATCGTGTTGTACACCCTGCTGTCGTTGCAGTACTTCGAAGAGTACGCCGACGCCATGGGCTACGACTCGGATACAGAAGACACCTGCGCCTTCCTCTCCGACGAAATGTGCTCCGGATACAGAAACAACCATTTCGTGTGGAACTTGACCGTCTGGTGCTGGTTCCAGTTGGTGTGGCTCGCCTTCCTCGCCATGGTCCAAACTTTCCAAATCTTCAAGGGCCTCACCACCTGGGAGTTTGGTAACATCAACAAGAAAATGTCAAACCCAGCCTACAACCACTCCACCGTTCCAAGAGACTTCAATGGGCCCAACCTGGCCCTGGAATCGGCTGGTGTACCCCACACCCACTCCCACACTCACGGACTCGGCACGCTATCCAAGTTGCTAGGATTGGACCAATTTGCCATTACAGTGAAAATGGCCCTGCTCTCGATTTTCCAAAAAACAACCCACAGCCGCGAATACCAGTCTCTCGAAAGCTTTGACATTCCAACAGACTTTGGATGGAAGCAGAATTGGTTGGATTTCTGGTTTATTGGCAACGCCGAGTGGCGTAACCTTTTCTTCTTACCCATCGAGGGCGAGAATAACTTGAATGGGCAGATCGTGGACTATTACAAGTTGTACGAGTATCCATCGAAACACACCAACCAGGACGCCGTGTAAATAGTTATTACACTTGGAGGCAAAAGCTGCCACAGTAGGATTACCAACCTGGTCTAGGGAGGGCGAACCGACGTCCTAATCTAACCAAAACTAGGCTTTCGGACAGCATGCCGTTCCAGGGTTAAAGCGGCACGCTTGTCAGAGGACACCCATGACCCAGCTTGAACCAAGTGCTCCATGCGGAGACAAATGAAGCTTGGGTTAAGTGCTCCGGGCATAGACCCACGGACCAAATGCTTGCACTCAGCCACGTTTACCTATCACCCAATGGCAACACAGGGTTGCTTCTACGATGGTGGTCGACACTGCACAACATAAGGTTAACTATAGTCACTAACCTAATACTCCGCCCATTGGCAAAAGCAAAAAGGTTTAGTAACTTGTCAGACAGCCACTCGTGCCCACCCTTGACTAAGACTCCCGAAAGAGCATTTAGAAAAGGGTCAAGATCATCGCTCCTTTCGGCAACACTAAGCACAAGGCTTTGCGTAATAATGAAAGGCAAACAAATTGTAGATGACCAGACCGCAAAGGATCGTGGACAAGCTAAATCTATTCTCACTTTGAGGGCACAAGGGTATCTCACTCATCAACCAAGTTGGATTCAGTGGCTCTTTAGAAGAGTCAAAGTGGGACGTGACCTATAGAAATGATCCTATGAAGTACGTCGACAGAGAAAAAAAAGAAAAACCAGTAATGGCGGCTCGCAGAGGTGCCTTATATACCCCAGGGCGATGGGGCATCCGGGTAACAAATGTTCAATCTGCAGGCCTAGGGCTGTACAGTTGGTCTGTCTGCAATCGCGGTACGGGTGCGCGAAAGTTAGGGCTAGAGAGGGCTAACAAAACATCCGTACCCACCAAACTGGCCCATTTGATCAAACCCCACAATTAGTCCAGATCCCATGTTTAAACCGCCTAATAACGTTTTTGAAAAGTATCCATGTCCAGAATTGAAGGAAAAGGGCCATTGTTTAATTTTGAATTGTATTTTTGACCATGACTTTGTCAGTTCAAAGAGAAAGATTGAAGAGTCCGCAGCTCCAGTCACAAAGAGGAGCAAGCCGCTGGATGTCGCCCAAGCTCACAGCGCTGATAAAGGTGAGCCGGAACTCATAAAACCAGAGCCGAAAGATGTTCAGATGTTACTACCTAAGGCGTTGATTTCTTCGGTCGTGATCCCTCGCATCGACAGAATCTCCAACCTCCGAAGCATTGCCAAATTCACCATTGAAAAAAAACTCAGCGCTACACCCAACCGATGGGCCATGGAAAAAGAGCACGAATTGGCCAATTCAAGCAAAAGTGTGGATGAGTACGCACGGAAGGTATTGGATTTTCTCGGGCTTTCGCTGTCAAGAATACCCAAAGTAGATCCGCAGCACATTATGCCACTTGAAGTGAATCCGGCGCCAGCCATGCTCCCTTCACGGAAAAAGTACATTGAGCATTTTGTTTTGGCGATCCGCAAATGGCAACCGGACAATAAATTCCCTGTGTGGACGGCTATTGAAGAAGAATTCAAGATTGCCAGTACCAATTCGTCCAGCACCTACAGCAGCAGCATGCGGCGCAAGCTTTTCGAGTTGAATCACCCAGATAAAATCAAAAAGGCATCCAAGAGCGGACCATCCAAATCAGACTACTTGCGCGAGCTCCGAGCCCTTTGTATCCCTACAGAAAAGTTGGCAAAGTATGGGTACATCATGGACTTCCCCGAACAGATCGAAAACGTGTCGCCCGATCGGCTGTGTCAGCGATGCAAAATGGAGTTTAAACTTAAGAACTGCACCACAAAGGTGGATTGTCGATACCACAGTGGGAAGATCACCAAGACTGACCTGGGCATACGCATCTATCTGTGCTGCGGAGGAGTTTTGGGAGCCACGGATACAGAGCCTTGCGAAAAATCCGACTACCACGTTTTTTACTGGAAAAATGCACAGGAGATGCACCATTCCATCCCATTTATGAAGACCCAAGACTTGTGGGGTACGAGAAAGGGTAGCCTCGAGGCGGTGGGTATCGATTGCGAAATGGGCTATACCAGCAAAGGTTTTGAATTGCTCCGCATAACAGCGATGGACTTTTTTTCAGGAGAAGAAGTTTTTGATATTTTAGTGAGGCCCAAGGGAGAAGTGTTGGACTTGAATACCCGATGGTCCGGAGTTGCAGAGATTAAGGAAGAGGCGCTTTCATTTGAGGACTCGATGGCCCTTTTGGGAGAAGTGGTGGATAGCAACACTGTGATGGTTGGTCACGGATTAGAGAATGACATGAATTCCATGCGTCTCATCCACACAAAAATCGTTGACACCGCCATTCTATATCCGAAGCACAAGACTTCGCCAACTTTCCGGTTCTCGTTGAAACAGTTGTCGTTTCAGTATCTTGGGAGAAACATCCAGAGTGGCCAGCATGATAGTGGAGAAGATTCGCTTGCAGCAATTGACATCACAAAGTATTTTATAGAGCAGGATCTCAAACGGAAGGACTGAAGCAACAATGAGATTTGGTACAAAGTGTAAACAAAACAGGGGGTACACCCAGGGAATTAACTTTAGGGAAGTAAATCTACGGCGAATAAATATACGGATCGGCTTCGAAGCACCGAGGCAAAAAGAAAAAAAAAAAAATTAAAAAAAAAAAAATTGCTTCCAGAGTTTAACACGAAGGTCAATATGCCGTTTATATAGATTTCCTATATAGTGGGCGACAAATAAATTCTGGACAGCACATGGCCCGCACGAGTTCCGCGGCTGCAAATTAATCTTGCGACTACAAATAAGTTGCGCCAGCCCCATGAAAATTGACCAAAAAAAAATACTTATTCTCTTCAAAAATGCACGTAAAAGCGGTGATTTTGGCTGGTGGGGATACTTTAGGAACTAGGTTCAGACCTTTGGAGATGGACTGCCACAAGTGTCTTTTTCCTGTGGCCGGCCGACCCATGATCAGCCACATAATTGCAAAACTCGTAGAAGATTTGGAGGATAAGTTAGACGAGGTGTTTCTACTCACTTTTTTCCACGACACAGTGCCTTTCGATACCTATATCGCTTCGGCCCAACAAGAATTTCCCCAATTGAGAATAACGTTGCTCACAGAACCAACCCCTATGGGAACCGGAGGCGGAATCTTATACTTTAAAGAGAAAATTGATGACGCCAATCCAAATACACAAATAATAATAGTCAATGGAGATATTGCTTGCGCGTATCCATTTCGATTTCTCTTAGACTTTCATATGAAATCTAGGGGGAAAGTATCAATTATGGGCATAAGCCCACAAACGCTCCTCCGAGATAAACTGGTTCCCAAGGATGACAAAGAAAAGATATTTGGCAACTACGGAACTATATTCTACGATAAATCATCTAGAGATATAGTTCATTATGTAGAGAAGCCTGAATCGGCTATGTTTGTGAAATTCAATTCTCCGGGAACAAATTACAACGCGTCAATCAACGGTGGGATATACGTATTATCTAATTCTATTTTCGACCTCTTGCAAGAAGCAAAGACACGAAGACAAAAATGCCCACCCAGAAGCTACTCCTCAACCGATAAGATACTAGTTGATGATTCATTTGTTTTATCATTCGAGCATGACATCTTCAAAATGTTGTCCGGATGCAAAAATGGAGGGTTCTGCACGTACGAACATACCGGTCCCTGGTTACAGGTAACTACACCTCGTCTTGCACTAGCTGCCAATGCCTTTTTCTTGGGTGTCAGGCGTGGCAGAGACGCATTGTGCTCTGGAGTTGTTGCTCCGGCAGAAATGCAGACAAATTGCAGACTCAGCACATGTCACGTCGGCCCAAACGTTACCGTTGGCAAAAATGTAAGAATCGGTGTGGGTGCTCTTCTTAAGAACTGTATTATATGCGACGATGCAAGCATTGGGGACCACAGTGTGGTGATTAATGCGATTGTTTCTAGTGGGGTGTGTATTGGGAAGTGGTGCCGCGTAGAAGGTACCCTTGACAACCCTGTGCAAGCGGTTGAGCCCAGGAGAACTAGTTTCTCCAACAGGTTGGCAATATTATGCAAAGGTACCATGGTCGCGGATATGACCATGGTCTACAACTCTTTGGTGTTGCCATATAAGAAGATAGGCACAGACGTTAAATACGAGATCGTCATGTGAGCCAAGAATAAGAAAAAAAAAAAGATGCACCAAGGGAAGTGAATAGATGTAATCGCACTCCAGACACGTCTTGGGAGGCACAAATGTTTAATGTAGCGCGCACCGCGTTCCATATCTCGCGTCTCCTCTAATACTCAAACTCTCCTCTTTTCAGACTGAGTCGGCATGGTTACACCTAATAAAAAAGTGCTTAAACCCAGCGGTGATAGCTCTTCTAAAAAGAAGCAGCTGTCATTGATGTCATTTTTTAAACCTGTGGCAGCTTCGCAGAGCTCTCCCCTAAAATCTAAATCCTCCCATCCTGATAGTGACAAGGAAAATGATTCTACTATGATTTCCAGCGTCGCAGATACCCCACTTACATCGGAGATGAATGAATCAAAACGGGCGCATCTGGAAATTCACTCATCTCCTGTGAAAGTACCAAAACAGGAGAAAAAGGAAACCACTAGCACCGAAATTGGACAAGAGACCATTAAAGCTGAAGACAAGCTGAAAACCGAACACAGAGAAACCCCCGAAGCTTCCAAGAATTCTAAGACATCATCTACTCTAATAGAAACTCAAAAGCATTCTTCAAAATCTGGCCGCAGGAGTCAGAAACTATCATACGCTGAATCAGACGTCTCTGATGACGAAGATGTACCTATTGGGAGGAAGAGAAGACGTATCGTTGACAGCGATGATGAAGAGGATGATTTCAAGCCTACTGATGATGTTGATATGGATGAAGATGACATGAGCGATTTTGTTGTTGAAGAAAGCGACGAGAGCGCGATTGAATCAAACAACGAAGATGATGAAGACATTGCTGAAGAACCAGTAAAAAGATCGAAAAAGAAACTGAGTCCCGTTAAGGAGGAACCTGTCTCGTCCAACAGCAAAAGTCATGGACCAAGTTCCAACTTGGGTGCAAAGTTTGTTGCAGGCTCATCTTATGTGGCCTCTGCTGCTGTTCGCAAACCCCAAAAGCCCAAGCCAGTGAAGAAATCATTTGAGAAGGAAAATGAAGAAAGATACCAATGGCTTGTAAATATCAAGGACAGTGAAAAAAGATCTATTGATGACCCAGATTATGACCTGAGAACATTGTATATCCCATCTTCTGCTTGGGCCAAATTCACAGCTTTTGAAAAGCAATACTGGGAGATTAAAGGTAAAATGTGGGATACGGTTGTCTTTTTCAAAAAGGGAAAGTTTTACGAACTCTACGAGAACGATGCAACTATTGCAAATACCGAATTTGACCTTAAAATTGCAGGCGGTGGTCGGGCTAATATGAAACTTGCTGGTATCCCAGAAATGTCGTTTGAATATTGGGCAAAAGAGTTCATTAGCCATGGCTACAAGGTGGCTAAAGTTGATCAAGTTGAATCTTTGTTGGCAAAGGAAATGAGAGGAGGAGGATCAAAAGAAGAGAAAATCATCAGAAGAGAATTAACGGGTGTCTTAACGGGTGGTACCCTTACTGACATGGATATGATTGGCGATGACATGGCAACTTACTGTCTTGCGATCAAGGAATCCTCAACAGAGACGGGGGAGAAGATTTTCGGTGTCTGCTTTGTCGATACCGCTACCTCAGAATTGAATTTTGTTGAATTGGTGGATGATGATGAGTGCACCAAGCTCGACACGTTGATTACTCAGATAAAGCCCAAAGAAATCTTGTGCGAGAAAAATAATTTATGCTCCACTGCCGTCAAGATTATAAAGTTCAATGCGCACAATTCGCATCAGATTTGGAATAATCTTAACCCATTGTCTGAATTCTGGGACTACGATACAGCATTGGAAAACTTAGTAAAAGGAAAGTACTATGAGGCCGAGGACTTGGACGATTACTCTAATTATCCTGAGACACTTCTCGCCTTCAAAGATAACCACCATGTCGCTTTCAATGCTTTTGGTGGGTTGTTGTACTATTTGCGCACTTTGAAGTTGGACGAATCTATCATGAGCTTGGGAAACATCAAAGAATATCGCATTTCAAAAAATACATCTAAGCATATGCTTTTGGACGGTATTACATTGAACAACCTTGAAATGCTCAACAATAATTTTGATGGTGGCGATAAAGGGACGTTACTAAAGCTAATAAACCGGGCAATCACCCCGTTCGGTAAAAGAGCGCTTAAGAACTGGGTATTGCATCCATTGATGCAAATTCAGGACATAAACGCTAGGTACGATGCCGTTGATTTTCTCATGAACGAAGAGCCTGAGTTTAGGGTTGATATTGAAGCTACTCTTTCCAAATTGCCAGATTTAGAGAGATTGATGGCAAGAGTGCATAGCAAAACTTTGAAATTTAAAGACTTCTTGAAAGTATTAGAGGGGTTTGAAACCATTTCAAAGTTTTTCAAGAAGGCATCCACATACGACCTTAAAAAAGGAGGTGCTCTTGATGGGTTTATTTCCAAATTCCCCCCAGAGCTTCACAATCTAATTGGCTCTTGGGAGGATGCGTTTGATCGGCGCGAGGCCCTCGATAATGTTGTTGTACCTGCCAAAGGAGTTGATAGCCAGTTTGATGAATCTCTGACTATTTTAGCCAACTTGGAGGAACAATTAAATGAGCACTTGAAAGTGTACAAGAAGCAGTTCAAGTCACATGAGATATGTTATCGGGACTCTGGTAAGGAGCTTTATCTCATCGAGATACCAATCAAAATCAAAAACATTCCCAAAGACTGGCAGCAAATGGCAGCAACTTCGAAGGTCAAGCGCTTTTGGTCGCCAGAGGTCAAGAAGCTTGTCCGAGAGTTGATGGAGCAGAAAGAAACGCACAAGGTTGTTTGTGAGAACTTGATCTCCCGAATGTATGGCCGGTTTGACGTGAATCATAAGACATGGATGAGTGTTATAAAGGCAATGGGAAGCATTGACTGCTTGATTGCCTTGACAAGAACGTCGGAAACAATTGGTTACCCATCTTGCAGACCTAAGTTGGTGGAAAGAAACAGCGGGGAGTTGAATTTCACCGACTTAAGACATCCCTGCTTTCTAGGCACAAATGACTTTATTCCAAATGACATTAACTTGGGAGGAGAAAATGCCAATTTTGGACTATTAACGGGTGCTAATGCTGCTGGTAAGTCTACACTCATGAGAACTACTGCGCTCGCGGTGATTTTGACTCAGATTGGTTGCTACTTGCCTGCGTCTGAAGCAGTGGTGACTCCAATAGACAAGATTATGACACGGTTAGGTGCCAACGATAATATCATGCAAGGAAAATCAACCTTCTTTGTTGAGTTGTCGGAGACGAAGAAGATTTTGAGCAACGCGACATCGAAATCGCTTGTTATTCTTGATGAATTGGGAAGAGGTGGCTCTTCGAGTGACGGCTACGCGATTGCCGAGTCTGTTTTGCACCATTTGGCTACCCATGTTCAGCCGCTTGGATTCTTCGCCACCCATTACGGAAGTCTAGGCCTTTCCTTTGTCCACCACCCAAAGATCCGGCCATTGCGAATGGGAATTGTGGTGGACCAGAACTCTAGGAACATCACATTCTTGTACAAGTTAGAGCAAGGCACCGCGCCCGGCTCATTTGGCATGAATGTGGCCGCCATGTGCGGCATTCCCTCTGATATCGTGGAACAAGCGGAAGTGGCGGCCAAAGAGTACGAGCAGACGTCAAAGCTCAAGCATGTCCACGATGACCAGCAAACGCAAAAATTGCCTACTGGGTTGCAAAGTGACTTCCTGTGGTTCTACGGCAAGTACGACGCACTTCGAGGGGAGATATTACGGTACGAAGAGCAGGAAAGACAGAGTGCGCTCAACAACGTGTTCCGCACCATTGACAGTCTTTAAACAAGGTTGGAGTTTGTACACAAAAAAATTGCCAGACATTGTGCAACCGATAGACGGATACCCGTAGACATGGAGCGGAATCTATGGCGTGACCCAAAATGGACCCACGCCTGGATCGCGATATCGCCGGCCCAGCCGAGCGTGCAGTATATAATATAGTGGCAAACATACTCGTTTCTTCTACAAAATGATCGCCAACACCAGCTCCGTCAAAAGCGCCGTGCACCTTCTTCTCTATTCTGTTGCCTTTGGCGGCGGAATAATGCACTCCTACATCGTGTCGCCAATTGCGTTCAAGCACTTGAAGAGAGAAGAGTTCAGTCTCTTGCAGAACAAGGTGTTCCCATTGTACTTTGTGGGCCAAGCAGTGGCGCCAGTCGTTATTGGCTTGACTTCTCCTGTTGCTAGCCGATTCTCCTACAGTGTTTTAGCCGTTTCTGCGGTGGCGGGATTCTTGAACTATGTGTGGGTTTTGCCAGTGTGCAAGCAAGTCAAGGAACAGAGGAACAAGTTGGTGGCGGAAAAGAAACACGAGCAGATTGTTGACGGCGAGACAAAGCCATCGGACGAGATGGCGGCGTTGAACAAGAAGTTCGGCATGTACCATGGATTTTCCTCATTGTTCAATCTCGCGTCGTTGGCCACTCTTGGGGTCTATGGGTTCCACTTCCTGGCGCTTCTTCGCCTAGTTTGAGGTTTCTTGGGGCCCTGGGCCCATGTATGCCCGCAGAAGAGTTGACTCGATCCCTGTATTTCCTGGCTGGTTAGCCGCTCCTTAGTTTACTATGTACATATGCCTTATTGCGTTTTCTTTTCTTCCGACACAAGTTGGGTGTAGATTCTGGGGTACGCAAACTTGACCAAGACAGAAATGGTGGCAACAACAGTAAGCGCAAAAAGTCCAAAGTGGGAATACATGGTGTAGGATGACATCTCCACGTTAGTGACCATTTGTCTCATGATCCAGGCGTAGTGGAAAATTATCACCAACACCACAACAAATGATGCAGCGCAAAATTTGATGTCCTTGAGATTGTCCTCGCCAATATACTCCGTGATGAGCTGACAGCTGGTCTTTTTTGTTTTTTTTTGAGGAGAAGTCATTGATGATGGGGGTTGATTTTTTTCCTCGTGCGGCGCTCTGGTATATTCCCCATGGTCGCACATCACGACCCCTGGGGCCTACGCAGCACTGGACTGTCATGAATCGTTACAAATAAATAAAAAATAAATTAATCTCCACAGCGAGAAAATCCCATTCGGACGCGATTAGACAGCTAGGATTCGAGTCTCATCGTCAATTAAAAACTTTCTCACCTGGTTCAAACTCTCGCTTAACTTGCGGAAAATACAAATCTTGATGTTCGAATCGTACAAATGCTGCAAGATCAACTCCCCTATTTTTAGGGTGTAGAGAGATTTTTCCAAGCTGCATGAAAAGTAGCTTTGGTTTCCAAGAAGATCGCTCATCCTAGCTTCATTGCCGTGGCGTTCGATGTTTTGCCCGCTAAACATATCATCGTTCCTAAATGGAGAAAAGAGATAGAGATTGGCAATCTGCAGCTCACACTTTGTGTTTTTATACTTCTCTTGCAAAAACTTCTCCACCTTGGATAATAACTGCAACACAAGAATATGACGTTGGTTCAATTGCTTGAGTTTGGCGTTTGGTGAGCCCACACCTTCTTGGTTATTTCTTTTCGCCATCTGAATGGAGAAAATGGATAAGATGATGAAAATGTGAAACAACATTTGCGAGTGGATCGATGCCTTTGAAAAATCAACTTCATCGAGCACAATCCAATTCAATGACTTTTCAAAGCTAGCGCTTGTATTATATTGATGTTGCAAAGAGCTGTTAATCATCGACATGAATTCATTTTCGTTTCTGTGAGACGCCGCAAAGGAAAGTTCGCCTGCGAATAGCATCGGGTGTTCCGACAGAGGATCCAAGTGGTCATTACCTTCGGTTTTAAATAGAAGAACTTTGAGCACCAAAATGCAACAGTCAATCACTCTCATGTAATCAAAGTCTTCAACAATCTCCATTGATTTCAAGAATTTGTAGTAATTCTTGGTAAGCTCTTCATAATTTCTCAACCAGCTCTGTTCCTTGACCAACTTGAAATCGATCACAGCACAAATTTTTGTGTAATTGGCCACCAATATGTAGTCCAATTTCTGGCAATCGGCCGAATGACTTGGATAATAGTAGACATCACTGTTGTTTCGGGAATTGTCAATAAATAAAGTCAAGTTATCCAATATTGAAAGCACATCCATATTTTTCATTTCTTCAAATTGTTTGATTTCAAAAATACCATGAACAAGAGAGGAAAATCCGTACTTACTCAAATTAGACACTTGAGTGACTAATGGCGGGTCGAAATCACTATTTGAGAGCTTGAATAGCACATCTTTCATCATAATTCTATCAGTGTGACTATGTTCAAGATAAAAGTTGAACCCCTGCTTGACTTCCACGGACTTTGAGTACTCATTAAAGCTTTCAAAGGAGGAAAAGTTCCACAAAAACTCGTCATAAATATTTGGGCAGTACAAGGAGCCCAAGTCATTGACGCTAAGCGTGAGAGGAACATTATACATCATTAGAAGGAAGTTTGTGAGCTTGTAAATCATGAGAACAATTCTTGTTTGAGATTGTTCGTTGATGTAGGTTTTAAAACGAGCCTCATTGAACGAAGGGGACGACTCATCTTCCGACGCCTGGATTTTTAGTTCCTCCTCCTCACTGACGGTAAAGAGGGCGCTTCTTTTGCTCTTGATGGAAGTTTTCACCAACGAGTTCAATGCGTTAAGCTGGCGAATAACAATGTAGACGTTATTCTCGTTATCAGAAAAGAGGCCGTAGATGACGGACAAAGTCAACGACTGAATGAGCCACAAAGGATTAGGGTTTGACTGGGCCTCGTTGGCACCATTCACGGTGTTCTTCCTGTTTTCCAAGTATATGTGGATGGTTCTTCTCGAAGCTTCGTACAAATTCTCAGAATCGTTCTTGTTGTTGGCAAGCAAGGCCCCGATGGTGGCTACCAACAAGGGCAAGCAAACCACTGCGCTCTCTGTGGAAGACGGTTCGCTATCATTCACGCGCATCATCTCATATTCGTTGAGCTTGGAGGGGTGGATGAACGGGAAGTGGGACAGGAATTTGTCAATGAACTGGGACAAGAAAAACTCCAACTTCTCGTTGGGGGGAATGGTTGGGGTCATGATGCCGCTTATGGGGTACTTGCTGAGGGATTTGTTGATTAAAAAGCGCATGCGCTTTGTGAAGAGCACGGAGTGGCTGTGGCCCGAGGTCAGCACGGGCTGCGGCGGGTGGACGACGGACGCGGTCGGGTCCAGAAGGTGCTTGTCGAGGGCGAAAAGGTGGGAGTTGTGAAGCGCGGCCGGGTTCACGGCGGAAGGGGACATCAACTGTGACGGAGGCACGGAGTCGGGGCCGGAGGAGGAGACGGACATGTTGTCTCCGTAGAACGAGTAGCCGTTGGGCAAGAACTTTGCGCCCGCGTCGAAATCCTGGGTGAGGTGGTCAATGTCGTTCAAGAAGTTGAGGTCGAAGTTGACGCCTTCGGTGATGGTGGCGGGGAAGAGCATTTCGTTGTCGAAGGCGGCGAGGGAGATGTCGTCGTCCAACTCCTGTTTGATGGGCGAGAGCGGGCGCGCCTGCTTGCCTGCAACCAGTTTGGCGGCGCCCAAGTCGGGCACGTCGTAGAAGGAGTAGCCAAACTCTGCCGCGGCGGCGTCCGGGTCGTCCAGGGGCTGCGAGTACTTGGCCACGCTGCCTGCGCGCGACAAGGGGAAGGAGCCGAAGCCCGGCGGCGCCGCGGCCGGGTCCGCGTGGTTGAAGGACGACAGCGTCGACGCCACGCTGTCGGAGCGCATGAGGATGGACGAGTCGAGCGGCTCGAACAAGGGCGCGCGGGCCATGCCCGGGATGGCGGCCAAGGAGCCCAACCAGGCCGCGTCGTCGGGCGCGGCGGTCGGGAGGAGCTGCGGCGTGGAGAACTCGACGCTGTCGGCGCCCGGGCCCGGGTCGAGGTCGCGCGGCGCGGCGGTGGCGTAGTTGCCGCCGGACTGGGCGGAGAAGGACGTGCCGCGGCCGCGGGCCGAGTGGCGGCGGTCCAAGAGCTTGCGCTTGAGGCTGGTGTCGCGCACCGAGTGCGCGCGGTGCATGCGCACGAAGGCCGGGTCGCGCGGGTCGCGCGCGTCGGAGTCGGCGGCGCCGAACGAGTTCAAGTTGAAGTGGATCTCCGCGGGCGCGCGGGGGCCGGCGCGCGGCAGCAGCGCGGCGCGCGGCAGCGGCGCGGCGTCCGCGTCGGCGCGGAGCAGCTTGCGGCGCAAGCGCGACACGGCGTCGGCGCAGCCCGCGTGCAACTTTTGCGCGTGGCGCAAGAGCAAGTCGCGCCGCGAGAACTTGCGCTGGCACACGCTGCAGGTGAAGGGCTTCTCCTTGGTGTGGGAGCGCTCGTGGCGGCGGAGGTGCTCGAGGCGGGCAAACGCGCGGGTGCAAGTGCTACACACAAAGAGCCGCGGCTTGCCCGACGGCGTGGTGCCGTGGGCGGTGAGTTCCTTGGGGATGCGTTTCGGGCGGCCGGGGGAGGTGGGCGCGGACTCCGGGTCCAGGCTGGGGCGGGCGGCGGGGGCGGGCGGGAAATCCATGAGCATTGCGTACTGGAGCAGCGACGTCATGGGGCGAGACACTCGGCGGCGGAAAGGGCCGGGGACAATAAATACGGCGGCGGGGGAAAGACGCCTGGGGTTGAGAAAAAAGGTGTGACGAAACAAATGGTGAGCGTTTTCAAATCCGGGGCAAGCCGGCTGGGTGCAGGCCGGCGGCGCTGTGTGCCGAACTCCGTTGCGGCCGGTTGCGGTTGGCGGGGGCGGAGCGGCGGTGGACCGGCACCTGGCGGGGGCGTCACGTGCCGCTCTGGCGGCGCCTATCGGCCGCATATCGGGAGATGCACTGTTTGTTGGGGAGGCGAGCAGAGGCGGCGCGATGTACCCCACTTTCGCGGGGTGCAGGACACCGCCCCGAGTGCAGGACTGGCCTTGAGCCCGTGGGGCTCTGGAGTGATGCGGCAGGTACAGTAGGCAAGGTACAGTAGGCAAGGTACAGTAGGCAAGGTACAGTAGGCAGAACAGTAGGCGTGGGGTGTGGATGTGGACGTGGCACTCAAGGCGGGAGCGTGCACCCGTGCCTCCTCAATAGGGGCGGGGTGGGCAGGAAGGTGGAGGGTGACACACCCGTGCCTCCCCAACTGGGGCCCAGGGCCTCCCACCCGTGCCTCCGCGCGCGCCGCGCGCACGTGACGCTCCGCCACCACTTCACCCGCCGCTGCACCACCGCCGCCACATCCCGCCACTGCATCCGCCATCCCACCATGTCCGTCATCGAAATCGAGTCCGAGGACCAGTTCACATCCCTCACCAATGTGCCGGACAAGTTGCTCACCCTATACTTCCACACCCCCTGGGCCGCGCCGTGCCAGACCATGAACTCGGTCATCAAGACCTTGGCCGCCGCCAACCCCGCGGTGTCGTTTCTCTCCATCAACGCCGACGAGCTCCTGGACATCGGCGAGGTGTTCGAGGTCCTGGCCGTGCCCTACTTCATTCTCATCCGCAACTCCACCATCTTGAAGGAGATGAGCGGCGCCGACCCCAAAGAGTTGATCGCGGCACTTGCGCAGTTCAGCGGCAAGGCCGACGACGCGGCGCCCGCGGCGGCCAAGGCCGACGACGCGGCGGCTCCTGCCGCGCCCGCCGACGCCAGCCCGGAGGAGCTCGACGAGCGCTTGCGCAAGTTGACCGCGGCCGCGCCCGTGATGCTTTTCATGAAGGGCTCGCCGTCTGCGCCCCAGTGCGGCTTCTCGCGCCAGTTGGTGGCGATCTTGCGCGAGAACCAGGTGCGCTTCGGGTTCTTCGACATCTTGAAGGACGACGCGGTGCGCCAGGGGTTGAAGACGTTTTCCGACTGGCCCACGTTCCCCCAGTTGTACATGAACGGAGAGTTCCAGGGCGGCTTGGACATCATCAAGGAGCTGCTCGAGGAGGACCCGGAGTTCTTTTCCGCGGCCGCGGCCTAGGCCTGCCCTAGGCCTGCCCCCTGTGGCCCTCGGCCTGCTCCCTATGTAGGTGCTAATATATTACTCTATAACCTTCCCTGCGACACGAGCATATCCAACTGCGGGTCGTCCAGAAAATCCTCGTCCAGATCTTTCTGCGCCAGCGCGAGAAGCCGGCTGTCGAGCGTATCGTCAAGGCCGTCGTCCGAGCTGTCGATCTCGTCGCTCATCCCGTCGTCGCTGCCGCTGTTGTCTTCCGCCATCCGCGCCGCAATGTCCGCGTGGAACTGGTCCATTTCTCCCGCGGCCGAGTCGCGCTCGCTGTCCATCACCGGCAACTCCTCGTCGGCGTAGAGCGGCTTGAATGCACCGCCGAGCCGGTTGTATCGGTACGGCGTCGCCCCGTGCCGAAACTTGTACCCAAAGCTGTTGTATATCTGCGGAAGCAAGAACCCATCGCACAAGTTGGCGGTCTCAAACCCCACGCCGAAACTGCCGCCGTAGCGCACGTAGTCGCTGATTTCCCGCCGTACCTTGTTGGCCTCGCGGAGCATCTTGAAGTGCCGCGGGAACTTCATTGGCTGTGTGCGGCCGGACATCTCCTCCACCAGCCGGAGCTCTCGGCGCACCGCACGAAGACCAAAGTCCTGCGCCTCCTCGGGGAAGGTGTCGTTGATGCTTAGCTGGTCCACCAATCTCGCCGCCACTGCCACGTCAAACTGCAGGCCGTTGTATATGCCGTAGTTCTCCAACATGGCAAGATGCAAGAGGCCGATGTTGTTGAAGCTCTCCACCACGTTCTGGATCGATAGATAGTCGCTGACATCGTCCTCCAACGCGGCAAACTTCGAGCTCGAGTGGATCACTTTCCCCACCGCGTGGAAAAGAGAAATGTGGTTCTCTCGCACCTGCGCCTCCTCCTCCATGAACAGGGGCAGCAGCGCCCAGAACTGGAGATTGCAGATCAGCGACCGCACATCTCCACTTTCGTACATTGGCTGGAACACCTTGTCTGCCATTTTGGCAGGGATTCGAATCCGCTCTTTCTCCACGATGCGGCTGAGGGTTTTCTTCAAGAATGTCTTGGCCACCGGCAACATCTTGATTCTTTTGATTAGCCCCAGCGCAGTTGCACCCTTGGCAAGGTCGGGGCCAAGAAGCGTTTCCATTGTCAAGTTATTGTCTATGCTGTAGTACCCTCTGCCTCGGTCGTCGCTCGGAAGTTCTACCTCCGTCAAACAAAGCACTAACGGCGGTAGCTCTACCCCAGAGGCGTATATCCACTCGCTTAGCTTGCGTCGAAACGCGGCTAGCGTCTCCGGATGGAACACATTCGGTAATTCCTCAATCAACACCACCGCGAGGTTGGTGCCCACGCGGTACCGACAGCCATCAAGGAAGTCAGCAAATTGGCTGGGCTGGGGTACATCTAGAAGCTCGGACTCTAGGTACTCTACCACGCTGGTGTTTTCGTCTGGCCACGGCACATATTCGCCTGTCGGTAGTCTTCTGTCTTTGACCAACTCTTTCGCGAGGCATTTGATAACGGTGGATTTAGAGCATCCCGAAGGACCCGTGAGCACAAGAAGACGCATCGCCAGGTGTTTCTTTCCCATCGAAAACAATGCTTCTCTGATTTCCTTTGTCTTGCGGGGGTTTATGCATACTTCGGTTGTAGTCTGGGGTTCGTATTTCTCTGTCCACTGCAAGTTGGTTTCTTGCGCCAGTGGTTTCGTCTCCGGCTTCGTCTTCTTGGAAGGCGGAAGACTGATCAAATCCTCCGAGATTTCGTCCAACTCTTCACTAAGGCTCTCATCTTCAACGCTAATAGGCACGTGCTTTCGCTTCGGACCCATTAAGTAGTTGATGAGAGATGCGCGCTGGGCGTCCCCACATCAGCATCAGCGCCTAAGTCAAATGAACCAAAGAAAATAAAAAAACCAAATTGCTTCAACAAAAGATACAACGCGAGGATTACTACAAGCTCGGTGAATAATAGTCATAAATTCGTACTCATTAAATTTCATGGAATGATTCGTTGATAAACCGGATTTGCGGGTATCCACTCTCCAAGTTCATGTGCGCGCTGGGAAACTCATTGGCTAGAGCGGTGTACTTTGTAGCCTCCAGTGTAAAAGTCAGAGGTCCCCTCTCAGTGGTGTAGTTGGAGTGAAGAATGTGGAATGGCATAGGGATATGAGATTCGATATCCAGGGCTGACTTCAGACGTACATTCTGTGCGAGACGAGGGTTGTTCACGGCAGCACTTGTAAGCCCCGAGTCAGTTGCTTTGCCTGAATCGGAAAAGAAGACATTCTCATACAACACTTCCAATGATTCCATCAACTGGGGGTATACCGACACTTCCAAGCTGCATTCAGAGTGATTGTTGCGAGTCACAACGCCGCAAAACACATTCGTGGTCTGTCGCTTTGCCCCAGGAATGGGTATGGAAAATTGGATGAGGGATCCTTGGTCAATTGCCATTCCTGCTCGATTCTGACTTTCTGTGGACTTGAAGTGGTGCGATTTCCTATGCTGTCTGCACAAGTTCTTTTCGAAAAGAAATCCAGCCGCCAAAGCACATGTGCCGTGAAATGATCTGGTACATCTTGGCGATGAGCACTGGAAACACGCACCATGTGATGGCAGGGTGCTTGAAGTCAGGATACGGTTTCTGGTGTGGCAAACAGAGCATTGTAAATTTCTCTGCGCCTTTGTTATCAGGTTAATACCCTCCACCATATCTTCTTTCGGATTTCTTGACTGTGATGCCCGAATTATCAACTGGTCAGGAAACCTGTCTGCGCATATGCGGTGGACCAAAATCGGATTGCCTGACTTGCGGTCAATAGTATCTGTAGCAAGAAGATCAAAAGGCAGAAGTCGCGCAAGTGATCCGGATAGATTGTTGGGACACAAGGCACACTCATATGTAGGCGAATCCACCCTTTGCCTCTTTCTTCCTGGGACTTTCCTCACATGTACGGTCCCAGAATCTGCATTTGCCGCGTGAGGTAAACGCTGCTTGGGATCGGCAGCTTTTTCAGACAATGTGGTGGCAGTCTGCTCGTACGGGATGCCCTTGAATTTGCAGTAGATCATGCGGTGGTTAATAGCTACTGAGTCAGAGATACACTCACATTTGTGCGCTTTCTCAGCGAAAGGGAACCAATCGTCGAGAGCAAAGTTCACAGACTCAGCCAAGTTGTAGCCGTAGTTGAATCCAGCATGGTAGCCATAAGGGTAAGTGATCATGAATTCGCCTTGGTTGTGGATGATTTTGTTGCATGTAATTCCATGTTTGGCAAGAAACTGGGGCGATGCAAGAAATGTCTTGTGACGCAAGAACTCGTGGCATTGCTTGTAGTCTTCTGAGAAAATGTCCTTCATAAGAGCATAAAACCGCTCGTGCTCTTTCTGTGGGATCGAATACCATTGCTTTGGCGCACCGAAATGGAGATAATTAATTGAGTAAAGATCTTGGTCTTCCAAATGCCACGAAAAACTCGCCTTCCACAAGCCCGCGTACAAGTACGCATCATTGACACCCGGAACCTTCTCTTCCATCAAATCCAATACATTGGGAAGATGCGCCACATTCCATTCCATGGTCGACTCTTTGAAAATCGACCCTAACACATCTGCACCATACATTGGTTCCGCATATCCCAATGACTTCCAATATAGCTGTTCCAACTCCTCGCACCTCTCGGATGAAAACTCGGAGACATCGATATTAAAGTCTCCAACCAAAAGTCGGTTGACTTCATCCAGCATGGATTGGAATGCTGATCTTGTGGTGATGTCTTGCGTACCCCTAGGCGATTGAGGCGCCTCTGTGGAAGTTTTTGGCTCTGCAGGAGGCAGTCCTCTTCTCACCTTTTTGCGAGCTGGAGGGACATAGTTGGGTTTCTGGGAAAGGCTCTTCCATTGGAAAATATCATACGACCGCTGACGTTCCACATTCTGCAGTGAGTACACACCTTGATGGCCCGCAGTCACGTTCATATTCTGGATGATGGGGTTTCTGATTCTGATGTGGCTGAGGTTCTCATTTGTGTAGGTTCCTTCCAATTGGCGGGTCCATTCCACCGGAGGAATTATCTTGACTATTCCGGTTTGCATTCCATACTTGTTGATGGCCTTGTTGTACTTGTAAAAGTCATGGAACTGGCTCATGGTGGGCTTGAATACAGGCACGCCATCGCTGTAGTAAGCAGGCGTCACCCGAAGATTAGGATCGCCGGTGTAAATATTTTCCATCCGCGAAGATTGAGTATAGAAATCCTAGTCTGGTCAACTGAAACAAGCACACGGCGACAAATGTCTAACGGCAGTGGAATAGTAGGCCGATTCGCGCACGGAGTCACATGGGAACCGTATGGAGGGGATGTACAGATGTGCACCCCAGGTCACCAGCGTCCAACCCGTACATCCGGACCCCGGTGCACCTGTTTTGCCTCCATCTGGTCCCATCAGGCACTGCTTTTAAATGGGGGAAATCAAGTACAAACGGAGACAAGAGAGGATTTCCAAGTCAAGAGCAGCCAAGGCTTCTCTTCTCACCGGTGCAACGATCGTCTTTTTTCTTGTCGGGTGCTACCACACCTGGTGGGTGGTCAAAGCCCTCTACAGCAAGAAGTATGGAAGCAGCTTGAACACGTTAGTCGTGGCGGGTGGATCGCTCGTATTGAACTTTGTTGCAAGTGCTTACGCGTTGATGTTTTTGGAGACCCACTTGTTGAGCGACCACATCGACGCCGACCACAAGAAATACATCTAACTTGAACGGTGCGCCATATTGGACGTTCCATCGGAGAAGACTGGCCGAGCAGTGTTGTTTGTCGGGTATTGTTTGTCGGGTATTTGAATACATGGGCAAGGATTTAGGAATGCATGCATTATAGATAGTGGTGAAGATCTTCTCCAGGGTGTAGAACCAGCGGGAGGTCCAGACCGGGCGAAGATGGTACTTGGAGGACCGACTGGGCCAGTGCTTGAGCCGGCTTGGTTATTTCTATGAGGGTGAATTCTGTCTCGTCTTCCGAATCAGGGATCACGTCCAATGCTTGCGGAACCAGCGTAACCATGGACACGTCCTGGTCTAGAGGAGCCAACTGAACAGCGCCGTGGAACAAAAGAGTCGAGGAGTCCACTGCTTCTTTACCCGTCTTTCCCTCTCCGGAGTTCGTGGGTGCTGTAAGAAACACATCTTGCGAGTTCAAACTATCTTGTATAGGCGAGGATGTTATGACGAGATCCGCGGGCCAGCTATTCTTTTTGGGAGACACTGTGGGTTCCTTGAATGGAGACAAAGGTTTGGATGGGGATCCAAATTTCGGCGGGGAGGCGCGGTCTACCTGCGATACACGCCTCGACCGATTAGAGGATCCTTGTGTCGGTACATTTTGGGACATATCCGTGGCGCTCCCGCTTTTAGGTACAGCTGACGCGAAGTGTATACTTGTAAGCACATCTATCGAATCAGGAATGTTGGCATGCTGGTGAGAAGGGATTTCAGTCTGTGAAAACGCGTCTTCTGTGTGTCGTAGCATGTTCTTAGATCTCAGTCGTGTTGTAGCTTCGATATCCATCTCCGGGCCCGGGAAGTCCTCCTCGGGCTCCGATTCAGAATTGGAGATGACCGAAATGGCATCTTCTTCAAGCTGCAGTTCAAAAACTTGCGATAGAGTAATTGCTAGAGGTTCTTCTTGTGAAGGTTGGGTGTGAGTATCAAATGTGGTGTGGTCTAGATGCTCCTCGTCCAAATCGTAAAGCCACTTGACATCTTCTGCGGTTAGATTGTCGCTGAGTTGCTTCGAGGCCTGAGACCACATAGAAGGCAACTCATTCTCTTCTGTAGGGGTTCTTTCGCGTTGCTGAAGCTCTTCTATCTTCCTTGTGATGCATTGAAGGCTTTTTTTATTTCTCCGTGTAAATGCGGGGAACCGAAGCTGGATCCCTTCAAGTAAACCTTTCCATTCCTGCTCGCTCACCAAGTTATCGGGAGCGGGGTCCTTGTCTTTTTCCCGCTTCCGGAGCTTTGTTTTTTCCCCTAGTCTGTCTAAAAAGTCATTCATTTTAGCCTCATCACCAGTAAAGAAGTCAAGCACATCATGGGTATCCACTTGTTTCTTGGAGCCCAAGGTTTCACGCACAAAAGCACTCAAGGACGCCAGTGACCGCTTTTTGAGCGCTGGGCTTTTGCGTGCCATTTTCTTCACTGCTCTGGTTTGGGGTTTAGCCACCTTCTCAAGCACATGTTTGAATCGCGTGAGTTTGCCGATGTTTTTGTCCCGTTCTTCGATTTCTTCATGCCGAGCTTGGATCTGGGTGGACACAAAATGTAGAGAAGATTCTGTTTCTTCCTCCATTTTTTTGGTCAGGGACAAGTGGCTTAGTGTGTGGTGTATCGTGTTCCACTAAGCGCGTTATCGTGCGCGTCTAGTAGAATTGTGAGAAATTATGCGCGCCAACAATGGACATAAATTAAAGTACGTGAGCTCTATATGATCCTAGACCCTGGCCTCAGGCTTGATTTCCCATTCTCCCTTTTTCTTGTTGTACACTGCCACTTCCTGGATCGTGTGCTTGAGAATGCTTTTGGTGTAGGTTTTAAATTCCTTCTTGGCCAATTCAGATAGAGTGCCAACAGAAAAATCGCAGTTCTTTTCGATAAACTCGACCAACTTCTTTATCATCTCGGGCTCTTTTATAGTAGGCTTTTGTGGTGTAAGAATGTTTGGGCTGGCCTGTGTGCTTGAACACGCTTTTTGCGGGGTTCCTAGCTGGTCCAAAGAGAGAACCGTACTCTTCTGGGGTAGAGGCGAAGGCGCGGCTTTTGGTGCATTCCAGTAGTCCTTATATGGATCAATGGGAAAGTCGATATCCGCATCTAGTCTCTCGTACTTCATGTTGTCGAAAACAGGTAATGTCGATGTCCCATCGTTCCAGTACGAAGTGGACTGGATTGCCCCAATGTGAGCCCGCTTTTTGGAGCCATCTCCGGTCTCTTCGACAAAATCATCCATGTCTTCCTCTTCAGCCAAGTCTTCATCCTCATCTTCTCCGTCCTCCAACTCGTCTATGTCTTCCCCATCTTCGTCGTCACCGTCCCAATCCAAATCCGAATCGTAATTGTAGTCAAAACCGGTAAGACTTGTGTCAAGCACATTTGCAGGTGTAATAGCCGTCTCTATGTGCTTGACCGAGCACCATGTTCCGATGTATGGAGGTTTGGAGTTCTCGTAAAATTGCAAATATTTTATCGGAGGCAAGTTAGCCACCAATTGCTGAATCTCCTTTTCTGTAGTCAGAGAGGAGTTGAGTGCCTGCACTAGTTGGTCGGAATTGGTGTGAACGGTAATCGTTACCGGTTGAGTCGATGTAAAGAGCAGTTTTAGTTCAAGCTTTGCTCCCAGTTTAAGTCCCTCGTCGAACTCTTGTACCGATCGAAGAAGCTCCTCCTCCAGAAGCTGGCCACTAGGTGCCATCAGTACATTTCTCTTTCTGAAAAAAGGAAGAAAATCTTTGTCATACTGCTCTGTTGTACGCTTGGATGTCTCGCATTCGGCAGGCGAAGAGCTCCGCGAATCCTTCTTCGATTGCTCCAGTTTGATCGCAAAGAAGCTAGAGATTTTCATTTGACTGCGCTCTTTCTGCTCTTCTTTTCGTTTGCGCTCGTCCTCTTTCTGCTTCTTTTCTAGCTCTTTCTTCCGACGTTCCTCATCCTTCCGCTTGCGTTCGTCTTCTGCCTTCTTCCTCTTCTCCTCGCGTTTAATGCGTTCCTCCTCGCGTTTTTGCTCTTTTTCTTTCTCGAGCTGTTCTCTTTTCAATTTTCTTTCCAATTCCTTACGCTCTCTCTCCTCTCTCTTAGCGGCGCGTTCGAACTCTTTCTTTGCTTCGCGTTCAAGCCTTTCAAGTTCTCTTTGCTTCTGCTTCTCCATCCTTTCAAGCTGTCTTTTCATGGCATAAGTCATAGGAGGGTCTTCTGCTTGGCCATTAGGAGCAATTACCGGAGGGTAAAGAGGTACTGCGGGAATATAGGTGCTTGGATATTGGGGGTTTGGGGGTAATCCAGGTAAACCTTGTGTAGTAGGAGAGAAGTTCTGATTGGGAAGCATTTGCACTTGGGTGTAGTTGGGCACATACGGCAAAGACGGCCCATTTGAATAAAACATTGGAATGGTTCTATTCTGTTCTTCTTTGGGTTCTATTAGGCTTTGTACTGACTCGGGTGTTGAAAGTTTGATTTTTTTCATGTCAGGACCTTCAGAAGTTGGAATCAGAACGTTAATGTCTTGAGGTCCAGGGGATTCATCTTGAATTTCGATATATTCACCTGGGCTTTTATTAGGCGAAGGCATCATTTCATTTTCAGTCATGTTGGAAAGGAGCGCTTTTTGTTTGGCCAGGAACTTGCACTAGTGAAAGCCAAGACGCGTAACGTAGATCGCACTCCGGGTGAGGTAACGAGGAAAAAAAAAAAATTAAATAACCGACTGATCAAACACCACCTAACAAGCAGCGAAAATATGGGCTTAGTGCCTCTGGCTACAAATCAAAATAATAAGCATAAAGTATATCATGCAAATTATTGAATTGAAACATGGTTTTATGCCTAGTTCGATCGTTTCATCTTCTGCCCCATCTTGGACTCGAGTAGATATGCATAAAGAAACCCCAATAAGAAATGAAGTAACTTTAATAGCGTATGTTTGCAAATTATTGAACAAGGGCCATTTTTGGCGAGCTTTTATCTCCAAGCTATCGGTATGTTCAAATAAGCAATTCGTACTTTCTCTCTCAACCTACTCAATGATTGCGAAAATTAGGGGCTCTACAGCGGTAACACAATTATTTAGAATATTAAATTGCAATAAAAAAATAGAAAAGAAACAGAACGTGCCGAAGCTCACAATACACGAAGCTAGCATTTCAAGAGAATGCTTTAGTTAGGGCACAAGTTTCAACCGTTGCACCAAGCCATCATCAGGGCTGGATTTATTACCCTATTGGGAAAAGTATGCACATAATTAATGTTCGTTACATAGTTAAGGATTCGTTTTGACACTTCAACACCGCTTTATGATACGTCTGATATCCACCAAGATCATTCTACCAGTGGTATCTTTCGTAGCAAATTGGACTCCTTCATTTGTCTGGGTTCTACTTGACTTTTTTTTGGATATATGGCTATTCTGGGTTCGAAAACTCTACTACGCACATACAAGGAAGGATACATTAAAGGAACACGTCAAACTGCTCAAAAATGTTGAAACATACGAGGAGTTCATTCGAATAGTCACACAAATTGATCGGCTAACGAACATGGATGTGTGGAGACAAAACTTTGTCTCTAAGCATTACGATTATATTCTTCTTAGTGACAGAATGGCGTATTTGCGCCAAGCGAGGCTTGATGGAGATGCCCAATTTATCATGTCATTGCTAAGATCAGGCCTTATAAGAAACTTTGGAGGAATTGCACAGAAAAGACTCTACACAAAGTCTTATTTGGGTACCAAGTTTAAGATCCAGGAATACATTGTCGAAGTGCTTGATTGCTTAAAGTACCTAAACGAATCAATCAATATTGGGGAGAATGATTACATCATGAATGGAAAGCAGCTCAAGATAAATTTTTTTCAAGATGCTCGCCAGCTGTTTGGGTGCACAGCACTTATTCTTCAAGGAGGTTCGCTATTTGGATTGTGCCACCTAGGTGTGGTACGTGCCCTTTTTTTCAAAGGAGTGCTTCCAAGGGTGATTGGTGGGAGTGCTGTTGGAGCAGCGGTTGCATCATTAGTATGCACCCTTACGAATGAAGAATTGATCCCAGTGTTGGTTTCTATTACAGACGCGATGGATGATGTGGATAAGCTCAACCATGACGTCGATGAGAGATACGGTAACGTCATTGAAAATGTGGTTCGCAAGGGCTATTCTCAAGATATATTAATTTTTCTCAAGTTTGTCCGTGATACGATTGGTGACATGACTTTTGAAGAAGCATATCGCAAAACAGAGAAAATATTGAACATTGTTGTCCACCCCACCCATCTGGCCATTCCTTCGTTGCTCAACTACATAACTACACCAAATGCCATAATCTGGACTGCGATATACGCCTCTATTGGAACTGGAGTTTTGTCGGACGATATTCAGATTTATGTGAAGAACTTCAATGAAGAAATCGTTCCAATTGAGCCAGACCTTGATATTTCGTTTCTCAAACCACAGGAAGTCAGCTACTCCCAACATTATTTCAAGGCTTTTAGTCAAGATGGAGCCACGGCCGGACCGCTGGTTTCCCCTTATACTCGTCTTACTGAACTTTTCAATGTGAATCATTTCATCACCAACTTGGCAAGACCATACCTTGCACCTGTGATAAGCAACGACCTTAAACATTACCACACCTATGGAAAGCTAAAATCAGAGAGCCCTGAAGCTATGGATTATCCAATGGATTGGCCTCTGCAAGAGAACACACCTGGGGTTGAAAAACGCTTGAAGCCATCTTCTACTTCTAAAGAATTACCGCACGATACTGGATTTAACTACCTGAAGCACTTTAAGAACGTAATGGGTCTTGAAATACAACATAGGCTTGAGGTTATGAATAAGCTTGGTATTTTACCTGATGTACTTAAACGATTATGCATTGATGAGAAGCCCTCCACCTTACATCTCAGCTCCAGTCTTAGGGAAATCACTATTGTTCCAGAACTCAGATATTTGGTAAGAGATTTTGGGAGGGTATTTGACGTTGGTAAGACAAAGAAGAACATACCTTACTGGATTTTGGTAGGCGAACGGTCTGTTTGGCCGTTAATGCCTCTTATATGGGCTAGATGCTCTATTGAATTCGCATTGGACGATATTTATACCCTTCACAGAAAAAATTGACAAGGATATACTATGAATTAACGGAAAAACAACTTGACTGTAGACTCTTTAGATATGTGGTAAATGTATTCTTTTTCGATCACTTCCAATCCCAGATTTGGCGGAAGAGACCCTTTGGTAACGCTCAAGCTGCCTGTGATATCCTTTGCTCTTCCTGTTGATAAAGGCATCAAAGCGATATTTAGCGAGGACCTATGGTAAAGTTTCACAAAGAAATCAGTAATCTTGAAGACCGGATCTTGCGGATTGCCATTTTCCAAGTCTACCAATGCCGAATCAGTACATATGATCATGAAGAGTGACCCGCAAGATCGACTGAGCTTTTGGACCCATGATAGGATATCATTGCTGGACACATCTGTAGCCGCTAGAAGAATCTCAAGTCCTTCAACAAAAATGACCTTTTCGTTGCTCTTTTGCGAATCTATTTGCTTCAAAACACTGTCAAAGAGAGATTTTATCTGAGACTTGCTGTTTGCGGTGTTTGTAATCTTTTTTGTGAACAAGTCGGAGAAGCAGTCAATAAAGGTGAAATTAGGCATGCTGCCCAAATCAAGATTTTGCTTCCGACAGGAGACAGCAATGTGCTCAGCATTACTTAGAAATGAGATGAAAGCAACCAGAGAACGACCACTCTTTTTGATTTTCAAATCTCTATTGACCAGATTAGCTGTTCCTAACAAGGAATTCTCAAGTAAACTGTTGACAAACCATGAGGGACTTGTTCCTTCCTTATGGGAAATTATTTGTAGCAGATGTGTGTTTGATGATATTTGGGCGTCCAGAATCAATGAGTTATCGTCATAGAAAATCAAATCTTGCTGTTGGGAAGTCATTGACCGTGATCAAGGATTCACTCGTGCGCGATGCTTCATCAGTACCGACGACCATGTTATATGCCGTCTGTAATTGAAGGTTGGTCTAAGAAGCCCAAACTTGTTGGCGGAACCCCTGGCAACAAACACCTCTCGACCGTAGTGGTGTGTCCAATAAGAGATAATTTAATAAGAAATGATTTATTCAGCAAAAAAAGCATTTAAGCGCGCTCTATCTTTGAAAGAACAAAAGTATGTTTACTCATGGTGTAACTGAATTATACGTCTGAGTTCAAATACTTTATCATAAAAACAACCACATTTGGCAAGACAGGGTTACATTTGCAGGTAGTATGCGCCAAGAAACCTACTGTAAGCATTCTCAATTAGGCTCAGCTAAACGAAAATCCCCACAATTCTCAATTGGCTGAAAATAATAATGAAAAAAAAGAAAAAAAAAATTCGGATGTCAATTTTGGTTAACCGGGGATAAGGGGATCATGCACTGACCTCTATTTGATTCACTACTGGTGAGTTAAATCCTGCTGATTTCAGTGGTACGACTATATGAACATACTTAATACGATTATTTATTGTGACAAGGCCCTCTGGGGCCCCAATATTTTCGCGTATGAACGACGAACTCCCTTGGTCCTATATCATTTATCGAATATGGTTATTGATTGAGTAAGCCGACAGTTGATATATCCGTAAAGCGGTACCCCAAAACCACTACCCGTTAACGGCCTCCTTTCGTAGCATGTGCAATCGTGGCAGGACAAATTCCATGAATCGCGTTGGAAGAACGCCGTGCGCCCGAATACGGCGGAGCGTTACGCACAGCGGCTGTTTTAATGAGAATGTGCTGGCCACACGCACACACTAGCACTAAAGCATTCAACGAAAGATAGCGATAACTATAGTCCTATTCGCCTGGCAAGCCTGAAGATCGTTATTAAGAGACGATAAATAATTCTGGTCCTATGTAAATTTGAAAATTTATTGGTATATTCATTTTTATAAATGGTCTGCCATTGACCAGTAAGGTGCCTGAAAAAAAAATTATCTGATTGGATCAGTAGAGATCGTCTTGCATAGCGTCCCCGGGTCGGACATCAAAATTGAATACACACAGAGCTAAAAGATACCTCGCGGATAATTTCAAGTGTTTGAGAATATAATTCAGAGGTTATGGCAGTAATGTAAACATTTTGTCGTTCGCTTGCTTTAGTTTAAACTTTGATGACCAATGGTAGATATAATTTCCTCAGTATACATCGTCTTGATGTCAAAATGGCTACTGGCCGCCTTAATGTATTTTTCTTGGCACTAAATAACCCCACACACATATCTGCCTAGGCTTGACTTATTCAGGATTTAAACTAGCCAGTAAGGAATCGCCTTATGCGGCGTAGTGAGATGCAACACATCTTTTTGGATGGCTTAACATTATTTATTAATGTGCAATATATCCAAAGAAGTACACATCCCACAATAATTTCGAAATAATGCAGTTATTTTACGGCTTGATTGCATTGTGGGCAATTTGGCCTAGTTTCGTGCTTGGAGGCCCTCCCTTATATGCGCCATATGGCCAAGGTGGCCAGACATTCTGGGCCTGTGATAATGCTTTAGAAGCGGCCGCAACTTTGTGCAATGAAACAGCCATTGAAGATTGCTTCTGCTTGTCAGATGTTGGTATCGCAACTTTGGCGGGCTGCTACTCTTACCGCAAGCGCAATACAACTTCGAACTTGAAATACTGGACACACTATTGTAAAGAATACTATGATGTTGTTCTTACACATGATCAAATCGCCGAGGGATATGCATTTTACGAGAGCAGCGGATTAACAGCGGATGAAATCGAAGACTTCAATGCGACGATTCCTATCGACATACCACTCAAACTTGATGACGAAACAATTCGATTATATGAGGCTGCCTACCTCATTTTTGTGGGTAACTACGACGATTCTTTGTTTTACGGTGGTGGTGTATTGGGCTACTGGGGATTAGTAATTGTTGTTTCTATGATCTTCCACTGGACAACCTGGTTGTTCCCAAATATCCCTAAATTCTTTGATGGACGCTTCTCCAGAATGTGGAGAAAGTACATTACCTTACCAGCATTAGCAAAACGAAAGCGGTCTCAGGCTCAGAAATTTGCCGGGATTCTCGATTTTATTGTTCCTTCGAGATTAGAATCGCTAGTTATTTTCTTTTTTTTCTGGCTCTGCTTTGCAGTCAACACTGTTAACATTTACTATGTCAACCAAGACCCCATCATGCCTCTGAGAAGTTATGCCATTAATCGTTATGTTGCAGACCGTACCGGAATTGTTTGCACCGTTATTACACCTTTGTTGGTTCTCTTTGGTGGACGCAACAATTTTGTTCAATGGTTGACTGGGTGGAAGTTTTCTACCATTATGACCTATCACCGTTGGATCGCGAGGTTAGTCATGTTGATGGCTTTTATTCATACAGTTTGCTACACCGTTCTTATTCTTGATGATGGTGATTATGCTTCTTCAATGGCTCAAAACTATTTGGTTTGGGGTACTGTGTCAACAATTTGTGGCTCATTAATGTGCTTCCAAGGCCTTTTGTTCTTGAGAAGAAGATGGTATGAGATATTCTTGGTTATTCACATATTGCTTGCCATTTTCTTCCTCATTGGACTCTATTATCATGTTGTGTCATTAGGATACATTCAGCTAATCTATCCTTGTTTTGCAATTTGGGGATTTGATCGGTTTTTGAGATTGGTGAGATTATGTATGTTTGGTCTTCCTCAGGCCACAGTGACGTTGGCTTCCGATGACACCATTAAGGTTGTTGTTAACAAACCAAAGTACTGGAAAGTTACTCCAGGGGGTCATGCATGGGTTTACTTCCCTAGAGGCATGTTATTTTGGCAATCACACCCCTTTACTTTGATTGACAATGACAACGGCACCATTACGTTCTTTTGCAAAGTTAAAAATGGCATTACAAAATCTTTGGCTAAGAAATTGGCAAACCAACCTGAAAAAACTCTTAAAATGAGGATTGGTGTTGAGGGCCCTTATGGAGAAGCTAGAGTTTTGGATGCTTACTCCAATGTTGTTTTCATTGCAGGAGGAAATGGTGTTCCGGGAATTTACAACGAAATAACTCACGTACGTAACAGAGGAGGGTCTAGCAAGCAAGTTTTGAAACTTGTTTGGATTGTCAGAGAAATTAAATCTTTATCTTGGTTCTGGGAACATCTTCAAAACTTGTCAAGCACAAAAATTGAAACTACTATCTATTTAACTAATCCACAAAGCTTGAACGAAACTGACGACCTTAATCAAATTGTTTCGAGTGACGAAGACTCAGAAAAGAAGATAGAGGGCTACTTATCTTTACTTGAGCGAGTCAAACTGAAGTTACCTCATATCGAGATCAAGGAAGGTCGGCCATCATTGGAGACGTTAGTGGTCTCTGAAATTGCAGAATCCGCCAACAGCACTGCTTTTATTGCATGCGGTAGACCAGAAATGGTGGACGAAGTTAGGTACCAAGTGGTGGATCAGATCGATAAGTCTCAAAAGAGACTTAATTTCTTCGATGCCCTCGAAGTATGGGCTTAATAAATTACGCGCTAACACATATCCAGGCTATAATTATTTAATCACTTGTGGTCTTCATATACTTAGGTTCTTCTGACAAGGATATATCTTTTTGAATTTGCCTAAAATTGGACATGTTTTACTCCTGACCATAGAATGATACTTGAAAATAATTGTTTCATTCTTCTTGGATTGAAGTTAACAAGGCAATTTTTTTTTTTTAATTCGAATTCAGTCTTAGCTGCGGGTGAAAAATAATATGAATTTTAGTTCATCCTTTTTACAATTGTTCAAGTAAATATATTCATCAATAATAAATATATATATTAAGAAAACCTAAATTCCTATCCTCCTTTTTTCTCATCTTCTTTTATGAAAATTTCGTAAGTCTTAGAAATAAAAGAGTGTAATCTCCACTTGTTGAAGTCGCGAGGGATCTAAAACCTGTTCTTTAGGGAGGTACTGATGTTCTTTAGGGAGGTACTGATGTTCTTTAGGTACTGATGTTCTTTAGGGAGGTACTGATGTTCTTTAGGGAGGTACTGATGTTCTTTAGGGAGGTACTGATGTTCTTTAGGGAGGTACTGATGTTCTTTAGGGAGGTACTGATGTTCTTTAGGGAGGTACTGATGTTCTTTAGGGAGGTACTGATGTTCTTTAGGGAGGTACTGATGTTCTTTAGTGATGTTCTTTAGTGATGTTCTTTAGGGAGGTACTGATGTTCTTTAGGGAGGTACTGATGTTCTTTAGGGAGGTACTGATGTTCTTTAGGGAGGTACTGATGTTCTTTAGGGAGGTACTGATGTTCTTTAGGGAGGTACTGATGTTCTTTAGGGAGGTACTGATGTTCTTTAGGGAGGTACTGATGTTCTTTAGGGAGGTACTGATGTTCTTTAGGGAGGTACTGATGTTCTTTAGGGAGGTACTGATGTTCTTTAGGGAGGTACTGATGTTCTT